>PVIR01007548.1:38631-60737 GCA_004026965.1 Petromus typicus | reverse complement strand
GGTGTGGAGACCCACACCCAGCAGCAACCAGTACCACATACCACAGTGCCGGGCGTGGTGGCTCACGCCTGTAATCCCAGCACTCGGGAGGCAGAGGCAGGAGGATTGTGATGTGAGTTTGAGGCTGAGCTCAGGGCCAGCCTGAACCACAAAGCGAGACCCTGTCTCAAAAAACCTAAAAAAAAAAAAAAAAAAGAAATAAAGGTGGCTGGCCTGGGGGCTCAGCACTTGGGAGGTAGAGGCAGGAGGATTGCCATGAGTTCAAGGCTAGCCTGGGCTACATAGTGAGTTCAAGGTCAGAATGAACTACAAAATGAGACTGTCTCAAAAAAACTAAAAATACAAAAACAACAAAAAAACCCAGAAAGGTGTTTGGGGTTCCTGATTCAAATAAAGAAAAAAAAAGCCTTTATTTTTAGAGAATCAAATATCAAGGAAACTTAAACACTATTTGGTGATAGTTGTTCAAGGGACTGGGATGCAGCTTAGTGTCACCAGAAAAGCCTTAGCACTGGAAAAAGAGTATTTTTATGTTTTAGATGTGATAATAGTACTGTTTGGTTTTTTTTAAATAATAAAGGAGCCCTTGCCTTTATGAAATTATAGTATTTCTGAGATTTATTTTAAAATAATTCTGTTGAGAAGTAGTAGAGATGTTTTGATAACTTCTGAAGGTGAGGGGTAGGTAAATGAGATTTCATTATAATATTCTCACTATTTTTATATGTTTGAATATTCCTACAATACTCAAGTTGAAGGGGTTTTATTAAAGAACAAAATGTGTATGAGGAAGAAATGAAAATTACAAAAGAGATTTTTGCATTTACTGTCTGTAGAGTCCAGGTAGGTAGAACAATGAGACAAACCAGAGTGATAAAACTGAAGCCAAACACAATCATGCCAAATCTGAATACATTAGGCTTCAAAAACATTCCCTGGCAACTTCTCCCTAACTTTTACATACAAATGCTTATCTTCACAAATAATGCACAATGTCAAAAAAGTTAAATGTAAAATGAGCTATTTCCTAAAACCTAAAAACAGTAAGATACATTTTTAAAATAGCTAAAACACAATATAACAAAGATATTATATTATCTGATTCCGGGATATTTTTGACATTATAACCAAACCACTAACTTCACAATCTGTCTTTAGTTGTTAAGAATCATATACATAATTTAGGGGAAAAGATATAAGCCAGAAAGTGACAGAAAATGTTTAATAATAATATAGCAAAAAACAACAGCTAACCATGTCAGGAATATGATCTATTTTATAGATTATATAGAATATAGTCTATTTTAACTAATTAGCTTATATGCACATGTTTATATATCCATAAAAATGTATAATACACACATATATACATGAATCTGTATATCCATGTATACATGTAGCTACATACAATCTATACATATACAAAAGTGTGTGTGTGTGTATGTGTGTGTGTATTTTAAACATGGGATCTTGCTATACTGCTCAGGCTGATCAACTCCTGGGCATAAGCATTCTTCCTACCTCAGCCTCTTATGGCTATAGGCATGTACTACCACGTCTAGCTAGAAATATCTTTAATATAGTATTATTTGAACTTTAATATTATAATAGTATTAGTGGAAATATTTATTATCTAATAATAATGTAAGAAATTAACTATACCCATGGTTTTCTTCATAATATTGTAGAATACACCACCCTGCTGAAACATGTGAGGAAGTCCCTTTGCATAAGACCACACATCTTCTCCTGTAAGACAAAAAGAGATAGTGTCAGAAATAAGAGTTTGCTCCCAAGGTTGCTATAACAACAAACAAAACAGCAACCCATATGATTAGCCTAGAACAGAGAATGAAAGGCAGAGCTTCTAAATTAAGGAATCAGCCAGGTATAATACAGAGAGATGATAGAGTGACAGCACTATAGCACACAAAATACACAGACTATCTAAAGATGATGCCTACTACTAAGTGCTATCATAGAACAGTACACATCCAATATATTTCAAGGCCATACAGTTTTCAAAAGAGAACAGAAATCCAAATATTCAATATGAATTCAATTTGTAAATGTAGATGCTAATTCAAAAATGTTTTTAAAGTTGCATTAAATTAAATACATCTGAACACTCAATTCACCTCAAAAGACTAGTTTATAAACTGCACTAGAACTTTAAAAAGGCTATACAGAGATCCATATTTTTAAAATAAAGTTGCGTATTTGTGTTAAACCCTGTAAAAAGTCTAGGAAAAAAAATAGGCAAACTGAACAAAATTGGATTTTTTTTTTTCTGAAGTTGACTTTCTCAAAATAGACTAAGGGAGAAGAGAGTTGAAGAAATTTTGAATAACCTTTACAAGGCCATAAAATATCTGTAGGCAAATTACTAATTCACAAATACATTTTTTCAAAAACATCCTTTTGATAAGTTTTAAATAAGTAATAGAGAAGGATGGGGCTGTGAATATGGCTCTGTGGTAGAGCGTATGTTTAGTGTGCATCAGATAAAGCTCTAGGTTCAATTCCCAACACAAAAATAAACAAAAAACACTGGGAATCATTGTAAATGATTTTTGAGGAAGTCCAAGAATGGAAGGAACGTAAACATTATTTTTTGTTTCTGGAATATGGTTCTCTTTGCTTTTGTATACTTTCATTATTTTAATATGCTAATGTATATGTACTACTTTTAAGAGAAAAACTTTTAGTTGTTTTTGACAAAGATAGGAGACCTTCTTTTAGAAACTATACTGTTGACTCTGAACTTTGTATAGTAATAATTGCTGATGCTAATTAATCATTATGTACATATAATCTTTCCCCATATTTATGAACAAGAATATGAATTTGTGTGGCAGTTGGCTAAACTGATCTTCAGTATACCTTTTAATATACAAATTTAAAAAACATTAACACTTAAAAGTTTCAGTTAACTGAAATATTTAAAAATACATATTTTAAGAATGATGCAGTTCTATCACTAGAATGTGAATATATGTAATACACAGAAATTTAATTTAAAATTCTCTTAAGAACCCAAAATATAGAAATATTTATAACAGCAGAAGCTCTGATTGCTGAACTTATCCTTAAATTTCATTTGGATAAATTATTTCTCTAGTGATAACTTTCTTTTTAAGTAATATAATCATAAATGTACCTATACATTTTCTAAGGATATCATTTATTTGGAATATATAAAAAATGCATGGTAAGCGAGGGATTTAGCTCAGTGGTCCTGGTGCCTGCCTTGCAAGCAAGCTCCCTAATTTGATCCCTGGTAATCACATACCACAATGCCAGGGTGTGGTGAATCACACCCACCAACAATCAGTACCACACACAATTCCAGGCATGGTAGCTCACACCTGTAATCCCAGTACTCGAGAGGCAGAGGAAGGAGGATTGCTTTGAGTTTGAGGCTCGTCTGGGCTACATCATAAGCTCAAGACCAGCCTGAACAAGTGAGACCCTGTCTCAAAAACAAAACAAACAAACAAAAACGCACTGTCACACTATTATGGAGGAGTAAGACTCTGAACTGGTGCAAGAGTGATTACCTCCTTAGAACTGATCACATGTACACTAACAAGAAAGAAAGAAAGAAAAAAAAAAAAAGACAGCATTTCTTTGGGCCAGGAACTTAGTTCAGTTGCACTATGCCTGCCTTGAAAAACGCAAGGTCCTGAGTTTCATCCCCAGTACCAGGAAAAAAAAATTACATTTCTTAATACTTCACATACATGATTAGTCTTTAAGCAGGAGTATCACTCACTCTACTACAGTATTTCTCCACCTTATTTTCATTATCTCTCCCTAAACAATTATTATGAGACATTATTTTCCTAAGGTGCCCCACTGCCCATGGTGTTTGAATACCACAAATATACAGTACAGTGTATACTTATGTAATATCCATATATGTACATTTATATTTATTACAAATTAGAGTAACACTTTTTTTCACCTTTTCTCCTTCAAGAACCATTTTTCATTTTCTTCACCTGAATTAAGGGACAGATGAATAGTCTCATCTACCTCACTCTGTGAAGGCATTTAACTCTGTTTTACAGACAAGAAAAAAATATGTATTGCTCAAATAACTCTCAAGATAACACAGTCAGTAATAAGTGCTAAAGCCAGGCTTTCAATCTTGCATATCCAAAGCTTACACCTTTCCCAATATTAAACCTTCCCAAGACATCAAATTATGTTGAAATATATTTAATGACCCTGTTCATAGTCTTCTATATAAACTTATGGCATCAATACTGGTTGCAGAAAAAAGAAAAGGTGAATTATTTCCTTTGGTATACAATGACATCCAACTGAAGTCACATTTGTTGAAAATAGAAATAAGAAAAATGACTAGATTTCAGTTACTATGCCTAAGTCCACCAGACTCATACAGCATTCTTTCCATTCTTCTTACTATTGCCCTGGTTGTCTTGTGCTAGCTCTGTGCTACTGCATCAGAATTTGTTTTTCCTCAAGCTTTGTCCTTTATAAATCCCAACTCCAGACAGCTTTCCCACTTAAAATCTTTACTGGTTTTTCAAATGCTTATTGAAATCCAAGTTCCTTTCACTTGGTATATGAGGCCCTGGTCTAACTGGCCCTTACCTGCCTCCCTGCTTCCCTCCTGTCACATATCCTTGCCTTGACTTTTACAAAGCAGACTGCTTCAATTTCCTAAAGGCCAATTGTTTTGTACTGGGGGAAGGGAGGGGCAGAAAAAGGGACCAAAAATAAATAAATAAATAAAAAAGACAATAGAACTTTTGTAAATGGGAAGGGGACCAAGAGTTGGAAG
Source organism: Petromus typicus (assembly GCA_004026965.1). Classification (NCBI taxonomy): domain Eukaryota; kingdom Metazoa; phylum Chordata; class Mammalia; order Rodentia; family Petromuridae; genus Petromus; species Petromus typicus. Next base: position 55,924 of record PVIR01007548.1, on the reverse strand, counting down.
GAGCAGCGAGGAATGGGAAGGGTAGGGAACAACAACAAAAAAAGAATTAAAATAGGTTATGTACATGTACCAACTCCTCACATATATGATTATGTACCATACATGTGTAGTAATTTAAAAAAATTTTACGTATTACTCATGCCTTCTGATTTTCATGTATATGTACATGAATACTAGGATCTGTATAAAACTGCAGGCTAATTTAGCTTCCTTCTCTCTTTCCCCTTCTAAACTAAAAAGATTTTCAGATTCAGACTAAACTCAGTGGTCAGACTTATGACTTACCAGACTTTCTATTCCTACGACTTGACACAGTGCTAAACAAACCATATCATTCATACCACTGACTGAATGATGTATAGAATAATAATTACAAATGAAGTTTTTCCTTTTAAATAATGCCTAAAAGCAATCCAGAAAAACACTGACACAGCATAACTCTTCCTCAATGTTATAAAATACAACTAATAGTAACACCTTTGAGACTCAAACTAAAATCATAGCAAGAGACATGATTTTTCTATTTCATTTGTAAGTAAACTTATAGTCAAGCCTCTACAAAATATTAATGTGTTATAGTGTCTAATCAATTTTACTTTATAATTCAAATGTTTCTTCACAGTAGAACAGTAAGATACATTAACAAATGTATTATGTATGCATATATAAGTGTAGAAAAGTTTATACAAACACCATAAATAACATCTGTTTATAGCTCATCTTCCTCCTGGCCTTCCTCCTACAGCCTTCAGTTCCCCTACCTGAGACAGTGGCTCTATGTATATGGTAATGATACTATGGATAATTTATCGTTCATCTATCCGAATTTTTTCTATAGCAAGTAATTTTTAATTTTAAACTATTATGTTAAAATGAACTGTTTAAAAATATTTTTATAATAATAAAATGGGATTAAAATTGATTTTAAAAGGTCATCAAATTTTCCAGACAGGGTCTTTTTTTTTTTAGATAGGGTCTTGCTTTGTAGTTCAGACTGGCCCTGAACTCACTATGTTGCCCAGGTTAGCCTCTAACTTATAGCATTCCTCCTGCCTCTGCCTCCAGAGTGCTAGGATAACAGGCATGAAGCAACATGCCTAGCACTGTGTTATGTGGTCACCAGGGATTGAACTTGGGACCTTGCACTTGCCAGACAGATGCTGGAACCACTGAGCTAAATCCCTGCCTCAACCTTATTAAAGATGATTGGGGAAATGGAGAGAGACTATTATAACTGACAAAATACACATTTCAAAACAACTGGTAGAAAGGAGTCTGAATGTTCCAAACAAGAAATGCTGTATGTGACAGATATATCATAACACCCATCTTATTATTATATATCATGTACATGTACTGAAATATTACATGGTACCCCATAAACATGCACCAATTAAAAATAAGTAAGACAATGGAGTCTAAACTTTGCAATTTATAAAGGGAATAAATGTAAAAATCTAATATCTACATAAAATACACTTTCAAAATTCCAAAAGAGATCCCCAAACTAACTCTGAAGTATCTATGACCATAAACTTAACATATTTTCAGTAGACAATTTCAAATTTTGAATAATTTCAATAAATATCTGAATTTTTTTTCTGGACTAGAGATTGAACCCAGGACCTTGTCACTAAGCTGCATCATTATCCTTTTTAATTTTTGAGACAAGTTCTCCCTAAATCACTAAATTGCTCACACTAGGCTTGAATTCGAAATCCTTTGCCTTAGTCTCTCAAAAATGCTGGGATTAGAGGGCCAGGATTTAGCTCAGTGGTTCCAGTGCCTGCCTTGCAAGCTCAAGGGCCGGGGTTTGATCCCTGGTAACCACATACAACAATGCTGGGCCTGCTGATAGGAAGATTGCTGAGTTCAGGACCAGCCTAAACTACAAAGTGAAACCCTGTCTTAATAAATAAATAAATCTTTAAAAAAAATGCTGGGATAACAGGTATAAGCAACCACACCCCATAGGACACTTCAAAATTTAAAGTAGGACCACAGGACTGTTTCTATTAAGGAGTCCACTTGCTGAAAGAACTGCTGCCACCTCTCCATTTTTTTGTGTAGATCCTCTCACATAAAAATAAAACTCTCTCGAGAGACAAAACTTTTTAAGAATGGGGCTGGGAATATAGCTCAGTGGTTCCGGTGCCTGTCTTGCAAGCGCAAGGACCTGGGTTCGATCCCCGGTAACCACATACCATACTGGGTGTGGAGACTCATGCCCAGCAGCAACCAGTACCACATACCACAGTGGCAGGCGTGGTGGCTCATGCCTATAATCCCAGCACTTGAGAGGCAGAGACAGGAGGATTGCTGTGATGTGAGTTGGAGGCTGAGCTCAGGGCCAGCCTGAACTACAAAGCGAGACCCTGTCTCAAAAAAAAAAAAAAAAGAATGGCAAACCTGTTTTTCTTCTTGTACTCAGTTCCTAAATAGTATCCAGCCACATAGCTTTTAGTGTTATCATCAGTATTAAAGGATATAGTTATAAAACACATAAATTCATACAAATTCTATTGCATATAAACATATACAGATGCACAAGTACATGAATCTGAAGTTATATCCCAAGTTAACAACAGTGAGTTTCTCTGGTGAGTGCAAATGTTAAAAAAAAATATTAAGGCTGGAGGGCCGGGAAGTTAGCTCAGTGGTTCCGGCGCCTGTCTTGCAAGCGCAAGGACCCGGGTTCGATTCCCCGGTAACCACATAACAATACTGGGTGTAGAGACCCACACCCAGCACCACATACCACAGTGCCGGGCGTGGTGGCTCACGCCTGTAATCCCAGCACTCGGGAGGCAGAGGCAGGAGGATTGTGATGTGAGTTGGAGGCTGAGCTCAGGGCCAGCCTGAACCACAAAGCGAGACCCTGTCTTCAAAAACCTAAATAAAAAAATTAAAAAAAAAAATATTAAGGCTGGAGATAGCTCAGTGATGCCTCACTTGCCTGGCAAGTACAAGGCCCTGAGTTCAATCCCTGAGGGAGGGGGATGTTCAGAACCACCATATTTAATTTTGTATATGTATGAACTGTTTGAATTTTTAAAATATCTTGTAATTGAAAAATATTAAGGGAAATAAAAAGTATTAAATAGCTGAGTATAGATAGGAATACAATCAATACTTCACATAATTTCAAAGCATGATTATGTAAAATGACCATTTATAACACATATATTTAAGATACGTTAGTTTTTATTCAATCTTATGACTATCCCCCATTATAAATAAATATATAAGTCAATAAAAGGGCCATTAGATGGCATATAAAGAATAATGATATGTATAAATGCTATTCCAATTTGAAACTTTTAAGTCATTCAAAATCTGAAGAAAAATAAAGATATAATAATGGCAAGACTTCATGTTATCCGAAAAATTACTGTGTGAGTCTCAAGTGAGATTCTGGAAAATCTTGAAGCATTTATGGACATCAAATGGTATTATGGAATTGGAGTTATAGCTCACTGGTAAGACTTTGCTTAACAGCATAGGGCCCTAAATTCAATCCCCAGCAACAACTCCCCAACAAAAAGAAGGAAGTATTACAAGATAGCAAAACATTGCTTTTTTGTTTTTTGTTTTCCTTTTTGTCACTGGAGATCAAACCCAGGGCTTTGTGCATGCCACTGAATTATACCCTAAGTCTTTGTATTTTGTTGTTTTAATAGTGGGTTTCCTTATGTTGCCCAGGTTGGCCTCAAGCTCAGGACTCTCCTGCTTAAACTTCCAGAGTGTTTGAATTATAAACCTGTACCCTACACCCAGCTAACTTTTAAAATATACATTAAAACCAACCTGCGTGTGGGGTCACATATCTGTAGTTCCAGCATTTTGTGTCAGGAATATGGCAAGTTCAATCCCAACCTGGGCAACTGTGCAACTTAGTGAGAGCCTGTCTCAAAATATAAAAGCAGGGCTGGAATGCAGCCCAGTGCAAACATTCTGTGTTCAATCTCCAGTAGCACCACACTTGAGATATAATAAAGGACAAATGCAATGTAAAGGAGAAAAGGTTTAGTTTGGCCTTTTTTTTTTTTTTTTGAGACAGGGTCTCACTTTGTAGTTCAGGCTGGCCCTGAGCTCACTATGTAGTGAAGGTAAGCCTTGAACTCCCAGCAATCCTCCTGCATCTGCCTCTGCCTCCCAAGTGCTGGGATTACAGGCCTAAACCACCACACCCAGGTTGGCTCATATTTTAAAACGACAGTTGGTTGGCTCTAAAGCAGGAAGGCACGGTAGGAGAGTCTGGTCAACCCTTCAGTGTCCTGCCTCTCCTACCAAACTCCACCTCCTAACAGTAAGTGAAGTATATCCTCCCCATGATCCAATCACCTTCCAAAAGTCCCATCTATAGTGTATTAGGCCTCTGGGAGGCGTTCTTTTTTTTTGCATCTTTTATGAGCAACTTTTTAAAATTTTAAATTACATTGTTATATTTCATACCTAATGATCACATTCAACACTGAGAATTTGTTAACTGTACAAGACACATCTTGATTCTTATTTTTTCCCCCTTTCCCTGTCTTTCCTACAACTCCACCCCCTACATACATAAACTTTCTTTTTAACTATCAAGTTTTTTCTTTCCTTTCTAAAAAGTCACAGTTCTTTCAGAAAGAGAAAAGATATGTCAAAATCAAGCGAGTTTCTTGATTTTTTCCTTTTTTTTTTTTTTTTTTTTGAGTCAGTGTCTCGCTTTGTTGTTTAGGCTGGCCCCGAGCTCACTATGTAGCCCAGGCAAGCCTCAAACTCACAGCAATCCTGCCTCTGCCTCCCAGTTGCTGGGATTACAGGCATGAGCCACCATGCTTGGCTTAACTTCTTAAAGGTTGGTAACCTTTCCAGTGAAATAAGATATATATTACAGACAATCTAATTCTGTTTGGTTAACAATAAACTAATAAATTCTATCTTCTGCTTAACCTTATTTTTAATTCTTTAATAAACGAGAAGTAAAACACCAAGTGTGGTGGCAAACACTTGTAATTCTGGCTACAATGGAGACTGGGGCAGGAGGATGACCAGTTTAAGACAAGCCTGGGCAACCAAGATACTATTTCGGAATAAAAAAATAAAATGGGCTGGAAGTATACAGCTCAGAGATACAGTGCTTCCCCGGTTCAGTTCACAGGACTGAGGGGAAAAAAAAAAAAAAAAACTAGAAAATTAATGCAACACAGTACTCAGGAAAAGAAATTAGAAATTTATGGTGGATTATCATATTTAACACACATACACACACACACACACACACACACACACACACACACATACACACAAAATACACAAGTAACCAGTATACATGAAATTTCAGTAACATATTTTGCAAAGCCAGAGTTGGGTTCATTCAGCTTATTATATAAAAATTAAGATGAGAGCCTATGAAAACCAAGTTCAACAACCTCTGGTGTTCTGGAAAGAATAGAGTAAAACATGAGATATTACAAATGGAATATTATTTTTCCATTTTATACTACCATTATCTGATTCAATGTGACTACTCCTCTGAATGGTTTTGGGTAAGCAAAAGCCTAAAGTGAAAGACTTATGATTTTGTTGATATACATAATAGACAAATTTTATTTAAACAAAAGGAAACATAAGTTCTTAGCTATTAAGTAGCAGTATTTAATAAAGATACACAATTGTACATACATATGTAATATTTAATCAAATGAGAGACATTTTCTAAAATGCTAGGTTGGTAATACTTTGGGGTTTTATAATTTTATATACTTAAAGAGCTGGAAATGTGTTGCCAAAAAATTACAAAAGTATGGGATTTCCTGGGGGGGGGGGATCATGCAACCAAGTTTGTGGCAGAAAAAGCCTGTGTCTCATTCATCTTTGTATCCATACCACATCTTCAACTCAGCATATATTCATTTTGCTGAAATAATCCTCATTCATTCACTCATTCAGTAAGCATCTGTTTGGTACCTATTATGTGCCAAACCTTGTATTAGGTGATGAAATATTCTTTAGTGAATAAAACAGGCTATAGGACTCTACTTAATAATCTGGTAAAGAAGGCTTAATAACCTGGTGAAGAAGGATAAGTATCATTAACACTTGTGCTATAATGGAAGTGAACAGGGTATGATGATAAAGGGACGCACTTAGAACAGTCAGCAAGTCTCTCAAACCCTTAAAAAACAGTATTTAGTAGCACAATTCACAAAAGCTAAACTATGAAAACAGTCTAAATATATCCATCTATCAATGAACAAAGAAAACATATTTATACACAATGAAGTATTACTATGCCATAAAGATGTATTTGGGCCGGGGATTTTGCTCTGTGGTTCCAGCATCTGTCTTTCAAGTGTAAGGCCCCTAGTTCGATTCCCAGTAACCACATGTAACAATGCTGGGTATGGTGGCTCACACCTGTAATCCCAACACTCAAGAGGCAAAGGCACGGGGCCAGGGAGTTAGCTCAGTGGTTCTGGCGCCTGTCTTACAAGCACACGGGCCGGGGTTTGATTCCCCGGTAACCACATACCATACTGGGCATGGAGACTCACGCCCAGCAGCAACCAATACCACATACCACAGTGCCGGGCGTGGTGGCTCACGCCTGTCATCCCAGCACTCGGGAGGCAAAGGCAGGGGGATTGCTGTGATGTGAGTTGGAGGCTGAGCTCAGGGCCAGCCTAAACCACAAAGTGAAACCCTGTCTCAAAAAACCTAAAAAAAAAAAGAGGCAGAGGCAGGAGGACTGCTGTGAGTTCGAGAATTGCCTGGGCTACATAGTGGGTTCAGGGCCAGCCTCAACTACAAAGTGAGACCCTGTCTCCAGAAAAAGATATATTTGGGTCATTTCTAGGAAAATGAATGCACCTTGCACGTAAGATTAAATATCACATGATTTCGGGCCGGGGAGTTAGCTCAGTGGTTCCAGCGCCTGTCTTGCAAGCACAAGGACCTGGGTTCGATCCCCGGTAACCACATAACAATACTGGGTGTGGAGACTCACGCCCAGCAGCAACCAGTACCACATAGCACAGTGCCGGGCGTGGTGGCTCACACCTGTAATCCCAGCACTCGGGAGGCAGAGGCAGGAGGATTGCTGTGATGTGAGTTCGAGGCTGAGCTCAGGGCCAGCCTGAACCACAAAGCGAGACCCTGTCTCAAAAAACCTAAAAAAAAAAAAAATATCACATGGTTTCTCCTATATGAAAAACTCAAAGTAAGAATAAATAACCAAAATAAAACAGATAATGTGGCCGGAGATTTAGTTCAGTGGTTCTAGCACCTGCCTTGCAAGCTCGAGGTCCCTAGTTAATCCCAGATAAGCAGATATAACAATGCCAGGTGTGGTGACTCACATCTATCAGCAATCAGTACCACATATCACAGTGCCAGGCATGGTCGCTCACGCCTGTAATCCCAGTACTTGAGAGGCAGAGGCAGGAGGACTGCTGTGAGTTCGAGGCTTGCCTGGGCAACATAGTAAGCTCAGGACTAGCCTGAACTACAAAGCGAGACCCTGTCTCAAAATAAATAAATGAAATAAAATAAAAGACAGATAATAAGAAACAAGAGACAGCTTTTCCAAAGGGAAGGGGACAAACATGGAGGGGGGAAATGGATGAAAGGGAAATTAAAATGTGTTACATACATGTACCAACTTCCTATGATGAATGTAATCATATACTCTAAACATGTACTAATAAAAATAAAATTTTTTAAAAGTGATATTTATACCTAAGCTTTAATCAGATCACTCTTTCCATAGCATAAAGCTTAATGTTATTTTCTAAACTAGCATAGCAGCAGCCTTGCTCCCATTTAGTAATCTACAATACAATTCCTACATTTTGAAATTTGAAATTTTCTAAATACTCCGTGTATTATCCAGCCCTCTTCAGTTTGAATATCAGTAGTTTCCCAACATTCTTTACATACAGTTGGATGTATATAACTATTCCAAACTTGGCATTTTTTTTGTTTTTTATTTTTATTTATTTTTAAATTATCTTTATTGGTACATTATGAATACACATGATAGACCTCACATTTTTTACAAACCCATGGCTTTTTATTCAGAATATCTTGCATATATTTCAAATTGTTTGGATCATAAATTTGAGACCAGCTTGGGCAACTTAGTGACTTGGTGAGACCCTGTCTTAAAAAATAAACAAATAAATAAATAAAAATAAAAAGCCACTGACTTTAAATAAGAAAGTTTTTAAAGTGCAACTATTATAAAATTACCAGACATATCTTTACACTCAACCTTTGTGTTTGCAGTGGCAGTAGAAGATACAGAAGGTGTCAGTCAGGCATGGTAGTATATGCCTGCAATCCCAGCTACTTGGGAGACTGAGGTGGAAGGATTAAAAATTTGAGGCCAGCCTGAGCATGTAGTTTGACTATCTTAAAAATAAAAAGGGGTAGGAATATAGCCTCTAGGTTCAATCCTCAGAACAAAAAGAAATGAATAAAAGCAAGAAAGAGAGAGCAGAGACAGAAGGAAGAAAAAACTTGTGGACACATACATTAATATTAGAAGTAAAAAATGGAAAGCATCCGGAAATGGAAAGCATTATGTTGGTCAACTCGGATAGCAACCCTCAGTCTAGTTCTCATATATTCTGGTCCAAGAAGCTCAAATCAGACTCAAAAAAGTAGTTAAGAGGACCATCTTAGTTTAGTGGTTCTGGCACTTCCCTTGTAAGTGCAAAGTCCCAAATTTGATCCCTAGTACCAAAAAAGTAGTTATAAGCTAGGATTGTATTTTACTCATTTTCCTTATGAAATACATACTCATTCTGATCAGATTTTCAAGATTACTAATCATACTCCCACTTGTGGCAATTTACTTATCCATAATGGACAATAGAGTCTTCAAAATAAAAATCCTTATATGCTTTCTTAGATATTAAATTTTATTATCAGTAAGCTAAATGAATAAGAATAAATACTTGATGAATTATGGATCAGATAAAAGGATTACTTTTTTAGGAGAGGCCATGATTAGGACTAATCAAATATTCCTGCCTCTCAGCAAAGGTTACCTTTTCAGTTACGAGAATTATCATTAGCTTCAGATGATGTTCCTTTTATCCTTTGTACAACAATGTCTAAGCATTACCAAATTCTGCTTTTCAGACTCTTTTTCAATGTCCAATGCTGACCATCCATTCCATTTCTGCAGATACGGCCTTTCTTTAGATATGTTAATGGAATCTATTGAATTCAATTTTAAAAATTTCAAAGTGGCTACTACCTGCTGGGTAATCTCCTAGGTACTGAATATACAAGGTTAGAGAAGATGTGGGCCTCATTTTCAGGAACTCAAGTGCTACTGAAAAAGACCTCTTTTTCTCTTTTTGACGTGGGAAACTGCCAGTCTTTTAAAATACCTTCTGCATGTATCTAATTTTATCCATTCTGTGAGGATGGTATTTAATTTTCAGAGTTCTAGGAATAATTTACCATTATGACCCTTACATATCAACTAAAAGAGGCATTTTGTATAGCAGAGACAACTGAAGTAATGTGAAATTAAACAGCTTCACTCAGATCACTAAGCTAATAAGTAGAGAAGCCAAGATTAAAATTCTAGGTCTTTCTGACTCGAAAGATCACACAATCTTTCCTTTATTCATCCAGTTTCTAAATCTTCAAGATCTACCAAACACAAATCCTGGTGCACTCAAAAGAAAAATATGATGGATCAAGAAAGAGAGAAAGGAAATGAAAGAGAAAGACTATTATGTGGTAATACAACAAGAATATAAACACCAGAAACTGCAATTCATCAAGCAGGAAGTCCTGAGATCACATGACAGGCAGGAAAATGAAATTTAAAAATATATGAAAAAAAGAGCAAAACCGGCTCAAGAAAGCCTATGGGAGCAAAATTAAAAGGTTATTTAGACACATTATATGCCTGTTAAACATCATAAAAATAAGATTTAAATAATCTAGTGACAATTGAAGAACTATTCTCACTTCGTATTTTATTCTAATATTCATTTAATAATCACATTAACTCCTGGCAAAATACTAAAGAAAATTTTCTCGTAAAATTTAGAATGAAATATTTACAACAGAAAAATTCAGTGTAGAGTCACAACTTAAGATAAACCATCTAATAGTTAAATTGATCTTACCCATTAATGTTGCTAAAAGACACAGGGAATACATCTCTTTGTCAGCTTGCTCCTGAAGCTCCTTAGATGAGAGTTTACCAGTAACAGCAATCTCTTCTTGTTTCACAGTGTGGGCTGAGTGTGCTGTAGCCGACTGTCCACCTTCTGCTTTGCTTTTTAGAATTTCTATTGTAATTCTGTCACCATGCTGTAAAGGAACAGGCTCTTTTTCCATTCCTACTTGTGGTGGCATTAACTCTTTAGGAGGAAAGCCATATCGAATACACTGTAAATATGGAGGAATGTTGAACTCTCTGGCTATACTTTCCTGAAGTTCAAAAAAGGTTGTTGAAGACTTAAGAGTAACCATGGACTGTCGACCATCATTAGTTGTTATTCGGATCTTCTTCTCCTTAGAAGTTGTAGGTGAATAGGGAGCCTTGGTAGGGGTCGCAGGTGCAGAGGATGGACCATCACGAATGGTAGTGGGAGAAACAGTTCTGGGCTGTCCTTTTTGTTCTTGTTTTAACTTCTCTGTTTTCCGTTTCTGCATTGAAGAAGCCTGTTCCGTAATATTCTGTTGAATAGTTCTTTCAGTTTTACTCATATTTAACTCTTCCTTGTGCAAAGTTTTTGTTTTCTGTCCAGTAAGAATAATTTTAGTTGGGAGTTGAGATTCTGATTCTTGTCCTTGTATATCTCCAACTCTTTGGGCATGAGCACCATCTATATTTACAGGAGTATAATCATCAGGATTCTTTTTGGCAGTCTGATGCAATATAGTGTGAACAACTTTCTGAACTAGAATTTCACTCCCAAATTCACCTGGAAAGTGCTTGGTTACAAGTTTCATCGCAACATCATACACATTACTATTCAAAGATGGATCACTTTCATACTGGAACCAATACACTGTTTCTCTAACCACTCTTCCTCCCCATTCCAAAGTAATAGGGAAAGCTTCTGGTAGATTGTCATACTCTTTACCTTCCCAAAAGTGTTTGAATCCACAACCACATTTACCACCAGTAGACCTAGAGTTAGTTCTGTCTCCATCCAAATATACAATAGATCCATCTCCTCTGACCCTTCGCACAGATGTGCCATGGCACCAATTACAAGCTGTCAGATTACTCAAACCATAGTCTGGTACCAGAACATCCTTCACTGAATCATATGAGCAAACCACACTGTTCAAGGGAAAGCTATAATTTTTGTCAGGCCTCAGCTGTCCATGAGTACTTTTTGCCAGGTTATACAATTTCCCTCCTGGAGCCAACCACTCTGGAGGAACATGAAGTTCAGAAAGGGCACCACAGATCAAACATTTGTGAAGGCGATTATCCATTACTGCCTTTTTAGCAGCTGCTGTAACTTCTTCAGGTTGGATTCCGATCACCCCAGTCCTCCTGTAGAAATACTGGTGGACATCAGCAACCAAACTAGGATGGATACCATGTTTGTCCATAAAGACTTCTTCCATGGCAGCAACAAGCCTAAGTAAGTATTTATCTTGCAAACTTCTGTCTCCTCCTATAACACATCCACCATCTTCCTCAAGCTTGATGTACTTTTTAATAAGGTCCTGAGGCACACCCCATGCTTTAGGGAGTAAATTCATGGGTAGTTTGGGCAAAGCAGCCCCTTTTATGCCTACCAAAGGGATATAATGGTTTCTACCAGAGCTACTCCATGCAATACAGATTGGTTTGTTTAAATGACCATCTTTTCCAGTACACTTCTCTGCAGGTATGAGCCCAGGCAAAAAAGTGGCTGAATAATCACCAGAGCTTCTCATGCCACTGAGGGAATCTAATAGAATTATAGGCCGATGTAACACATTAGCAAGGCCAAATATGTGGATGTTCCTCAGGCCCAAGGGAACACCCTCAGGGGGCACAAACAGAGGGTCACACTCATTGATGATGTCCTCCCACTCAGCAGCATCAATAAAGTCATGGAACAGGGCTTGGTATTGGGCCAGGTGCTGCTGAAAGTGCTGCTTAAGATTCTCTCTCAGGGCATGCCAGAAGAGCTCTCGCCCTACGAGAGCCCGCGACACAGCATGCACAAGGCAGTGTCCATCTCCATCCACATGCACTGGAATGAGGCATTCCTGACTCTTATTAGCCCGCTTGATATCCTCGAGAGTGTCATGCAAATATAGGAGGCTTCCGGAGCGGTCCTTGCCGTACCCCACTGTGTTAACATGCTCCGGTTCTATGAGAAAGGCCCGGTCACCCAGCAGCGCGCAATCAAACAGTTCGCCCTGGTTCATGTCCCGAAGAAGCTTGGCCCGGCCTGTCTGTTTGTCCATTCCATAGCGAGCTAATATGGGCGACAGCAATTTACAGTGGTAGTTGGAAAGGCCCATCACCTTTACCAGTTCCGTATTCTTCTTGGGTGCTCCCGTCACCCCAAGTAGAGCGTTCCGCAGGAGGTTGTGCAGCACTACGTCCGGGTCGGTCACCTCCTCCACCCCAAGCAGCTGGTGCTGCTCGTGCCGCTGTCCGCACTCGGTACACTCGATGCTGACCGAACCGGAGGCCGGGAAAAACAAGCGCGCCTGGCACTTCGGATCCGGGCAAGTCCCGGAAAGGATTCTCCGGTCTCTCCGCTTCGAAAGCCCTCCCGGAGCAGCTGCACCCGCTGCCGCCAAAGACGACGGAGTTTGCGGAGCCTCGGGAGGGGGAGGTGGCGGCGGCAGCGGAGGAGGCGGCGGCGGAGGCTGAGACATAGCTCTCGGCTCTCGGGTCTTGCTCCGCGACCCTCAAAGACTCATAGCCCAGAACCCGCACCGGCCAGATTCCGTCTAGTCCAGGCCCAGTGTGAATCACTTTCCTTTCCTACCAGCTCCTCCTCCTCCTCCTCCGGGAAGACGGAAGCGTCGGACGCTGTTTCTCTTTTTACTTCTCCACTGCCGTAGCCGTTGCCCCGAACGTAACGGCCACCACCCCACCCCGCACTCACTCACTCACTCTCTCCCTCAGACACAAGAGATACACACGCCCTCGCTGAGAGTGCGCAGGCGCAGCTTTCGCTCTGCTCTCTGGGAATCAGAGTCTTTTGGTCTCTCTAAACCCTAAAGAGCTAGGCCCTTTTGTCCACAGTGAACTACAAATACCGCGATGATAAGAGGTTTAGCTTCCGAAGAGAGGAGGAAGAGGAAGGCCAAAGGGAGGAGGGCAGAAAGGAAGATGGTGACTCGCGTTGCTTGTCGGGAATTGTATTTTTCATTGACTTCTTTACGGTCTTTTCCACTCTGAGGAACCAAGAGGAAAAGTCTGGGAGACCACATTTCCTAGGATGCGCTGCGGTTCTTCGTCCAGTCGCATTTCTCCCTTTGGACCGAGGGGAGGCTGCGGGGAAGCTCGAAAATGAGAGTTAAAGGGAGTGAGTGTTGGAGCAGAGGGTCTGAAGTTCAAGACTACTAGAAAGGGAGGGGAGTGGAAAAGCTCTGGAGGAAGAAGGTACGGTAAACAAATGTTCGAGGACATGATGGGCTGGGAAGTTGAATGAAACGGCTTAGTCCAGGCTGGAGGTAATAAAAAAGAGGAGAGAAGTAGTAGATTGTCAGGATATTTTAAAATATCTTTTCCACTTCCCTAGTCTCATTTCTGCCGCTATTCTAAGCCATTGAGGCGCTGAATTCCTTTTTTGGGCCTTTTCTTCCTCATGAGGGTCCCTGAGACTCCATTTGGTTTCTCATTCCTTGTCCGTCTTAAAAGTTATAGTACAAATAATTAGATTAATATACATAAAGAAAAGTTTTAAACTGTAGCTATAAATTCATTTACTCCTTACAATCCTCTCCACAGAGAATCTCTAAGATCGTCACTCATAAAGGATATTACTGTTAATTTGCACCTAATGTCTATTTCTTAAAAGGAAATCAGGGTTTTTGTTTTGTTTTTTTTGAGACAGGGTCTCGCTTTGTAGTTCAGGCTGGCCCTGAGCTCAGCTTCCAACTCACATCACAGTAATCCTCCTGCCTCTGCCTCCCGAGTGCTGCGATTACAGGCATGAGCCACCACACCCGGCACTGTGGTATGTGGTATGTGGTACTGATTCCTGCTGAGCATGAGTCTCCAGGCTCAGTATTCTATGTGGTTACCGGTGATCGAACCCGGGCCCTTGAGCTTGCAAGACAGGCGCTGGAACCAATAAGCTAAATTCCCGGCCCGGAAATTAGGTTTTTGAAAGAGAAATCCTCCCTGTGTTATGTTCTTTCCTATTTCCCCTGCCCATGCAAAAATATTGTAGGTAAATATTATCTCGAAGGCATATTTTTCAAAAGATTAATTCAAGAGGAAGAGTTATTTTATTTTGACATTTTGCTCATAGCTACAAGGAATTCAATTAATTAATTAATTATTATGCTGGAACTGAACTCAGGGCCTCTCTAATGCTAGGCAAGCACTCTAGCCAAGAGTTACATCCCCAGCTTTTGTTAGCTTGGGACAGAATCTAAGTTGTTCAGGCTGGCCTTAAGGTTGGGATCCTCTTCCCTTAACCTCCCCCATAAGCTCAGATTACAGGTGTATATGCCATCATCCCCAGCCTGGAAATGATTTTTTTTTTTTTTTCTTTTTTGAGGCAGGTTCTTGCTTTGTAGTTCACTGTAGTTGAGCTGGTCCTGAACTCAGCCTCAAACTCAGCAATCCTCCTGCCAATACCTCCCAAGTGCTGTGACCTACCACACCTGGCATTGTGGTATGTGGTATTGATTGCTGGTGGGCGTGAGTCACTTCACCTGGCACTGTGGTATGTGGTTACCAGGAATCGAATTTGGGCCCTTGCACTTGCAAGAAAGGAGTTGGAAACACTGAGCTAAATCCCTGGCCCCTGGAAGTGATTTTTAAATTGAATTTCAGTAATTGAGAAATAGGATCTGCCCTTTGGGTGAGAGTTTTTTCTTTTGTTTTGTTCTGTTTTGTGACAGAAGTTAACAAATGCAGTGGCACTGTTTTCTTTTACAGAATACAAAGAATTGAATTTCTGAAGCTTGGAATACATAAAATGACAGCAATCTGCAGTTTTCACATTTGTCATGCACTTTTTATCTGTCATCAAAAGCTACAGTTTTTGTTTCTGTACCAGGAATCAAACTCAGGACCTTGTGTTTTGTAGGTATGCAGAGTGCCACTGAGCTAAATCCCCAGCCCTACATTTTCTTTATTGATAATACATATGAATAGTGAAGTAGACTTTTAAAATTGCATCTGAATATATCATTTAAACTGTACTTTGGAAAATTAACCTCTCCCCACCTCACTGAGAAAATGGGAAGCCTTCCTCTGTCTTATTAAGTAGAATCCACATAATCCAGTGTCCTTTCCCCACATGGAGCCTTAATTAGAAAGTTTTCCCAAACTAAATTTGATTATTTATTTAGATATTCATTTTGTGGTGCTGGGGATAAATCCAGTGCCCCGCTCGTGCTTGTGCTTTCCCATTGATCTCTATTTCCAACCCTAACTTTGATAAATTCACCTACTACTATGTTTCTCACAACTTAAAGATTATACTTCGAAAGAAAATAAAATACTCTAGCATAATTAATGTGAGGAAATAGAAGAGGTAAGTTTCCAGGCAGATGTTTAATTATATTAGGTCATTTAATCTGAAAGTAAGTCACTTATTTAGTAAGCCTATAGATGTAGTCACAATTCAGAGGATACAAAACCTAACATAAATAATTGAGCAATGATATTAACCATGCCCAGTTCAATATGAGAATCAATTATTCACTGGTGTGTAAAAGTCATGGGTCTCCACAATGTTAAAAATAAAAGAAAATTTGTCAGGGCAAAATGAGAGGTACTGTTTCTTATATGGTCCTAGGAGTTATAAGAAACTCCTAACTTGCTTATATGAGATCCCCATGGTTCCTCTCCTTCCCTCCAAATTCCATGACCCTCATTGCCTAATTAAAATAAACTTAATTGCCTTATTAACTTTCACAGGATCGTTGTGGGGGTAGTTCTTATGTTCATATTTCAAATGGGAAAATTGAGATGAACACCTAGTATCAGCTGCTATGGTAAGCAATCTCCTTCCACCATTACCACAACAGCATTCGTATCTGAATTGCTAAAACTCAATTACAACTGAAATCAGTTTTTTTCCATAACTTCTAAACTTCCTGTACTGCTTTTGAACAAATGTGGTAAATATAAAAACAAAAGTCTTCCCCTTTTAGTAACAGAACTATCACTTATTTTTCTGTCTTTTGAAATAGGTATAAGGAAGGAAATCATAGCTTTGGGGATTGTTATAAGGCCCACTCATAAAATGTACAGCAATACTAAGAGTTGACTATGTTCCAGATTCCTACTGCAGATAAGCTTTGTTTGAATTTTAGGTGGGCTCAGTAGAGACGAATGACTGAAGTCAGTATAGTATTGTAGGAACTTGAAGGTTACAGACGGTCATCTCTGTCCCAACAAAGCTGAATTTAAACAGAAGAAATAAGCCAACTATTCATAAATACGAGTGAATAAAGCATATAATCAAAGTGGTACAGGAAACAAACGTCATAAATGCTATGAAAATTTATTGAGGACCTATTATAGGACAGATTTTGGGGGGGTGTATTAATCTTTCAAAGACTTTTTTTTTCCTTTTTTCTTGTCTTTTCTTTCTTTGAGACAGGGTCTCGCTTTATAGTTCAGGCTGGTCCTGAACTCATCCTTGAACTCAGCAATCTTCCAGCATCTGCCTCCCGAGTGCTGGGATTATAGGCGTGAGCCACCACACCTGGCACTTTGGTATGTGGTACTGATTGCTGGTGGGCGTTGAGTCATCACGCCAGGCAGTGTTGTATGTGGCTACCAGGATCCAACCCAGGCCCTGGCTCTTGCAAGACAGGCGCCAGAATCTCTGAGCTAAATCCCCTGCCCCAAACACTTCTTTTAAGTAGGTAGCACTGCCCTTACAAATCAGACAATTCCAAAAGGTTAATATTGTCATATTTTCGTTGAAGCTGCGCTTCAAATTAGGGTTTCCTTGTTCAGCAGTTTACTGATTTGAAAATTAGACAGGAAGCAAGTGAACTGGCCGTACCCTGTCTTGGCTCAGATGTGTTTTTCTTTGACCACCTTGATATGACTTAAAAATGTGAATGCCGGGGGCCGGGGAGTTAGCTCAGTGGTTCCGGCGCCTGTCTTGCAAGC
>PVIR01007548.1:24771-38531 GCA_004026965.1 Petromus typicus | reverse complement strand
TCTTCTTCCCTCCCTCTTTTTCTTCTTTCCTTTTTTGTGGTGATGAAAGTCAAGCTTTGAGTCTTGCACATATTAGGCAAGCACTCTACCATCATAGATCCCCCGCCCCATGTGCTTTTCCCAGGTAGTAACTGGGCACAGGAGGAACTGTTCTCAAAAGGCTCCTGTGGTGTGCACCTTTGTCCTAACTACTGGGAAGGCTGATGAATTTGACATAGTCAGACTCCATTGGAGGTAAGCAAGATGCAATTCCATTAAAGACTCTTACAAGCTATGCCAGAGTCTCCGATTTTTGGGTCCCCATTCTGTCCCTCCTAGGCAGAATCTTTCTTTCTCAATAAAGTTTTCCTACTCTTAGAAAGAAGCTACACTAAAAGTGAAAGAAAAATTTTGTAAACAGGAGTTGGAAAGAATATTAGGAAACAAGAAAGAACTGCAGTTTTTTTGCTTGGTTTGGTTTTTATTTTGGTACTGAGGACTGAACCCAGAGCCTCACGCGTGCTCTACCAATAGTAAGTGCTGTACCAATGAACTTCTGTCCATATTTATCATTGTACTGAATAAAGGGGATAGGGTCATGTTCAAACCTACACGTTACACCTTCTCAAAGTAACTCTCAAGCTTTAGCAAGCAAAGGAATCAAGTCAAAAGTTTGTAAAATCAAGTCAAAAGCTTGCTGGGCTCCACTCCAGAATGAGTGTGTCCAGGGAGAGCCTGAGTGTTTACATTTCTCACAAGTTCTCTAATTCTCCTGGCTCAAGAATCACACTTTGAGGGCGGGGGAGTTAGCTCAGTGGTTCCGGCACCTGTCTTGCAAGCACAAAGGCCTGGGTTTGATTCCCCGGTAACCACATACAGTACTGGGCGTGGAGACTCACCCCAGCAGCAACCAGTACCACATACCACAGTGCTGGGCGTGGTGGCTCACACCTATAATCCCAGCATTCGGGAGGCAGAGGCAGGAGGATTGCTGTGATGCAAGTTTGAGGCTGAGCTCGGAGCCAGCCTGAACCACAAAGTGAGACCCTATTTCAAAAAACCTAAAAAAAAAAAAAATCACACTTTGAGACTTAGTGTTTAACAGGCTGTGGGGTACTTTTAGGGAAAATCTTGTTATTGTGGTTTTTTGCTTGTCACAGAATGTTTAGAAAATAACTTAAAAAGAAAATAAAGGGTCTGGAAATTTGCTTCAGCAGTGCATGTGCCTACAAATTCCTGAATTTAATCCCCAGTACTGGAAAAAAAATTTGAAATATCTAGAAATTACAAACACTTAACATTTTTGATGGATTATTCAAGCTGAGGCAGGAGGATCACAAATTTGAGGCCAGCCTGCCATGTTTCAAACAAAACGTTCTTCGCTCATAAGACTTTATTAACTATTTGGAGATAAAAGAAATAATAAAGATAGCAACACAAAGCTAGGTAATGTGACCTCTATTCTTGCTCAGTTTTCAGGATGTGTGGTTTTCCATCACGTGACAAAGGTCAAATATTATCCCAATAACATCTCAGAACTGTGCTATAGAACTTTCTATAGTGATAGAAATTTTCTATGCTTCCTGCCATTCTGTGTGGCAGCCTCCAGTCATGTGCAGCTGTTAGGCAATTGGAGTATGTATGGCTAATGTAATTGAGGATTATATAATTTTATCTAAATTTAACTAAATTTAAACATCTGAGGTTATCAAATACCATATTAGACCTCACAGATCTAGGCCCACCTACTCCACATTAAAAAAGAAATAAATCGCTTGGGCCTGGAGATACATGTAGCTCAGTAGTGCATGTGGTTGGCGTGTGCAGGGCCCTGGGTTCAATCCTCAACACCCAAAATAATAATAATAAAAATTAGTTCTAACATTTTATTTGAGTTCCTTGCATTTTATTTGAGTTGTGGGTGTTAAAAGATGGGAACTGGAAAAAAAAAAAGATGGGAACTGACTTCAAAAGAAAACAAGGAAATTTGGGGGGAAAGGGAAATCGCCCTGGTGGTGGTAGAGCTGTTAATGTATATATTTGCCACAATTGATTAGATTATACTCTTAAAATGAGTGGATTTTGTTTTATGTAAATTACTCCTCAAAACTGATTTTTAAAAGTGAAAGAAAAAGAGGAAAAGTCAGTTAATAGGGACTAAGTTGCAGTTAGGAGGAAGAAGTTCTATAGTTCAAGTGCACAACAGAGTGAATATAGATAATAATAATGTACTATATACCTTTTAAAAAGCTAGAATAAAGGATTCTGCATGTTTTGGTTAACAGAAAGAAATGATTAATGTTTGAGGAGATATATACCTTTACCCTGGTTTTAGCATCATATAATGTTTATCTCCATAAAGCATCTCATGATAGCCCATAAATATGTAGTTTTATGCATCAGTTAAAAATAAAAATTTCTTACAAGTTGAGTTCCAGAACTAGAAGTTCCATCTCTAAAGCATTCTTCCTGCTCTCTCATTTCTTTTCTAAGAGCTAATAACATCCTTATTACACCATCCAGGACCCTGTATGATCTGGCCCTTCCTTGGCTACCTTTCTGACATTATTTCTCTGGATAGGGTGCTTCAGCCACATGGACCTCCTCCCTGGCCCCCAGACACTTCAGTGCATCTCTGTCTCAGGGCCTTGGCACTTGTATTTTGTCTGCCTTCCCAGGTAGACAGATCCAATCTCAGATCCAGTGAGATATTTTTCCTAATGAGCTGCTCTCAAGCAACACTTCCATCCTTCTCTGTACTTGGTTATCCCACTAGTTTTTTTTTTTTTTTTTAACACCACTAATCATTATCTGAGATTATATAATTACTTGTTTATTGTCCTCCTTCCCCTCTCGACTATAAGTAAGACTGTTCATAGGGGCAGGCAGTTTGTTGATTATTGGATTCTCTGTGCTGGGCACATCCACAGCAGCCTTAAAAAATCTTGTTGAATGAATGTCTGTCATCGATGGCAGTTGTCTTAGCCTGAGATCCAAACATATGTCCCTGCAGAACCCACTAGTTCTCTGCAAGAATTTTTAAATTCTTGTGTTATGTTGATGCCAATCTAAAACAGATTAATATTATTTGGAACTTTCAGATGAGCACCTTAAAAAAATGATAATTTGAATGCTTTGGTTCACACTGAACTTTAGATTTTGTTGTATATCAGCTGAGAGCTAAAGGACATCATGGCAAAATGTATAGATGAAGATTTCATGGTTGTTGTGACAGAGGAGAAAAGTAGGAAAGCTGAGTTGTTACTAGGATGGCAGATTCAAAACCAGTACTATAACTGTCGGTGCCACATTGCTATTAAAATATAAGCTACACAAAACATACACCTGTTTAATTGTTTTTAGTGAAGTAATATATATATTTATATATTTATATTTATATTTATATATATTTATATATAATTTATTGGTATATAACTTAATGCTGGGAACAAAAAGAACTCCCAATTCCAATTCCAATAATTAAGTTATATACCATTAAATTCAAATTTCATGTGATACTTTAAAGTGAAAAAAACTGCTTTACTGTCATCAAATGGTATCCAACTGAAATTGATATTCTAGGATTTGTAGAAGCAGAATTTTTATTAAAATAAAAGATCTGATTATCTCAAAATAACAACAGAAGACCTGAAACTTACTAATATAATGTATTTTGTAAACAAGCATTACTTGCATTAATTAAATGTAGAGATATTTTTGATAAGGAAATAGATCTGGAGTTGAATCCTCATAGTTATAAACCTAACATTTTACTACTGAAATTAACAATATTAAATAGCAAGTTCAAATAAGCAATGGTTGGATGAGAGAATGCTTCTTATTGCTTTTCCCTTTTTAGAAGTTGAAGGATACTTTTGAAGTGAAATAAAATGAGGTTTAAGAGTTTACTTAAACACTTGGATTTTCATTCTAGTTATAATCTTGAGTTTTTATAGAAGAGTCTAATAGCGTTCTCTGAACCATTTAGCTCTATTCTGGAAACAGTCTAATTCAGTTTGTGTGTATGTATGGTATGCAAAGCTCAGGGCACATACCTTACACTATTTTTCCAATTTTTATTTATTTATTAGTATATGTTAGTAGAACTTATTGATCACATTACCTATGGAGTTGCGGGAGTTTGTACATATACATAACACAGCTTAATTTTTTTAATCCTCTTTCCATTCCCTCTTTTTCCTCTCCATGCATTTCTTTGTTACCTCCCCATTTGCAAATGATCTATCTTCCTATATTCTATTACCTACCTTTTATTTTGCTCTTATTTCTATTTTGTATTTCTCATGTAAGAGATTGAAATATTTAACTGACACATTTTTGATTCTATAGTTGCATGAGACATTTTAATGAGTAAGAAAATGAAATAAGCTTATATACATTTTAACCATATGTATCATTTACACAAATTCCTTAATGTCATTCTAAGATGTAGGATATAATAGAATTTAAATTCAGGGCTGGGAATTTAGCTCAGTGGTTCTGGTGTCTGCCCGGCAAGCACAAAGTCCCGAGTTTGATCTCTGTACACAGTATCCTATACCACAGTGCCGGGTGTGGTGGCTCACGCCTGTAATCCCAGCACTGGGAGGCTGAGGCAGGAGGATTGCCTTGAGTGGAAGGTTAGCCTGGACTCTGTAGAGCAAGACCTTGCTCAAAAAAAGGAATTTAAATCCAAGGTGGTCTATTTACAATATTCAGTGGGCAGGGCCCAGGGATTTAGCTCAGTGGTTCCGTCGACTGTCTTGCAAGTGCAAGGACCTGGGTTCAATCTCCCGTAAACACATACAATACTGGGTGTGGAGACTCACATCCAGCAGCAACCAGTACCACATACCACAGTGTCGGGCATGGTGGCTTATGCCTGTAATCCCAGCACTCGGGAGGCAGAGGCAGGAGGATTGCTGTGATGTGAGTTGGAGGCTGAGCACAGGACCAGCCTGAACTACAAAGCGAGACCCTGTCTCAAAAAAAAAAAAAAAAAAAAAGCAATATTCAGTGGACAACAGTTTATTGTAGAAAGTTGTGTGTGTTAAATTAAGCCATGAGTACTAGATGTCAGTAGATTATGTCAAAGAGTACCTCAAATTGAGCATCAGTAAAATAGCAATGAAGGGATCTAGATTCTCACAAAGACACCTCTCCGGTGGCATTTTCAAATCCAGATGCTCATTTCCATAACGCCTAGCAGTGACAGAATGTGCACCATGAATGCTGTGGATATACTAGATATATTGAAGGAAAGGCCCTATAGTCAAATGGAAACTAAATTAGTTGTACTGTTTCTCCTTGTAGGGCTTCTCAGGTCCTTTTTGTGCTAATGACATTTTTACTTCTTTAGGATCTAACATGAATAGCTCCAGGATTTCTAAGGAGAGAAATGTCAAGTGTCTGCCGGTGTCATAAAATGATAATACATTGCTGGCAAACCTTTTAGAGCGTTCAGTGATGCAGACCACCTCTGTGCTGTGTGTGCAGTGGGTTCAACACCACTGCACTAGGATGTGTCCTCCAGGTCCATCTGCTGATTTTGCACGTTGCTTTCTTAGGGTGCGTTTTTCGTGGTAAAGGGACACGGTGATCGAGACAGTGGAGTGGCAGTGTCCGAAGCTATGTCGTGGCAGTCGTACGGAAGTAACATTTCCAGATGACTCTGGCTACAGAACCACTTTGAACTTACATAAGAGGCACACATGTTAGGAAAACCCATGTAGGTATTATCTCCTACCATGATCACTGCTTTTATGAATATACTTGAAAAGGTCCTATTCATCCCCATGCTTCTTAAAGTTTACCCGTATTTTCTTATAATTGATGTGGGATTTTTAAATTTAATGTTTTAGTCCAGTTGAATTGTATTTTTATATATGATATAAGGGAGAGTTTGAATCATCTAACTTTTTATTGCAGAATATCACTTGTTCTAAAACTTTGAATTAAATGTACTTTTTTTTTTTTTTTGAAACAAGGTCTCGCTTTATAGTTCAGGTTGGCTTTGAACTCACTATGTAGCCCGAGCTGGCCTTGAACTTGCAGGGTGATCCTCCTCTCAGTCTCCCAAGTTTTGGTATTACAGGTATGCACCACTATGCCTAGCTTTAAATGTACTTTTTATTTTTGTTGTAAGGTACAGATTCTTTCAAATCAGAGCATATCAATAAATATAATATGCAAAATAAATTAATGTAGTTGAAATGGGTGAAGATGAGAAATGTCCCAACCATTCAGTGCCTCCTACTCCTGTTTTCACTACCCTACCTCATTTTCAGTACCTCCTCTAAACACAGAAAACTTCAGGAGTACTTTGAAAGCCATTTGATAAGCTTATCTATTCCTCAGTGATTGCATATATAATATATTCATTAAAAATCTGTCTATTCCAGTTATTTCTCATATTGTGATAATCTCATATGTTAATTAAGAAGCCTTATTATTGGGAAATGAGAAGAAAATGTTAAAATGGAGAGGGGAACAAGGGAGGAGAGACGGAGAAAAGAAGGAAGGGATGAGAAAAAAATGAAAATGGAAATATGGAAACAAAGCTTTCATACATAGGGAGAGAGGGGGTGGAAGGAAGGGAGAAATGGGAAAAAAGGAATGTATCATGTACAGGTGCAAATGGCCTATGAGGTGTGTTATCATTATCTATGCCTAAAATGTACTGATAAATATTTTACTGAAAAGAAAAAGGCTTAGAGATTTATAATATGACAAAAGAAATTAAGATGTCTAAATGAAATACAAGAAAAACTTGTGGGGAGGTTGGCCTATAAAATTAGCATACATCCTTTTATTTATTTATTTATTTTTATTTGTTTTCTTTTTGAGATTTTGGGTCTTGGTATATAGTTTGGGCTGGTCTTTTACTCACTTTGTAATAATGAAGGCAGGCTTCAAACTGGAGAAAGTTCTCCTGCCTCAACCTCCTGAGCACTGGGATTACAGGCTATGTTCCACCATACCCAGAATTTATCATAAATCTTTTAAAATTTTTCAGCATTAGCTGGATATCTAAAATCCTTGCACTCAGGAAGCTGAGGCAGAAGGATCACATGTTGAAGGCCAGCCTCGATTATATAGTGAGTTCAAGGTTGGCATGCACTACACAGCACAACTTACCTCAAAAAAAAAAGTTTAGGGTTGACAGTGGTCAGATATATAGCTTTAATACAACATATAGGATTTTACTTGGTAAATACATATAAACACATGGTGTGTAGATAGGTAATTTCATAATATGTGTTAAGAGTTTATGTTACTAGTCACTTACACAATTTAATCCTAAAGAAACAAATGTATGAGAAAAATCTGTTATTGTTTATATTATTTATAATGATAGAATGCATTTATAATCCAAATGTTAAACAATAATGGGACGGGTTAAATGAATCCAGGACATTTCCCCATGAGATGAGGCCATTAAATTGATGTACAAAGAAAAAAAAACTGAATGCTTATAATGAAGCTGTCACTGTACTAAGCACCATAATTATATTGTCTTACTTAATCCTAACAGTATCCCTATATGTAGATATCATTCCCACTTATAGACAAGAAACCATTCAAAAAAGTTAGGTAAAGTCAGACAGCTACTAAAGGGATATGGTTGGAACTTAAGCTATAACTACTCTTAACTCTCATGAACCACTGTCTCATAGGGAAAATGTTCACTTATAGATAATGTAAACTTAGAGATAAGTTTATGTATATTTATTTATTTATGTTTATTTTATTTTGTTGAGACAGGATCTCAATATGGAGTTCAGGCTGGCCTTCAGCCTCATTATGTATAGCCCAGGCTGGCCTCAAACTCATGATGATCCTCCTGTCTCAGCTTCCCAAGAGGGATTACAGGTGAGTGCCACCTTGCCCAGCTGGATAAGTTACTTTAAAGCAACTTAACTGACATTAAAGTAACAAATATAAAAATCCTTCATATATGTCATTTCTTCTTCCTTTCCAAAGTTAGTATCCTTGGTAATTTTTCCTCAGACAAATCTATTTTTACGTATGTTTTTATTGATTTTGGAGACAAACTGAAAAAGTAAACCGAGTAGTAGAATGGTAGGCTTTCAACACAGAGGGCCGGTTCTGTATATGGTGATTAGAAATGCTGGTTCTGGAGCCTAACTAGCTAGTCCATGTCCTAGCTCTTTTATGCACTGGTTGTTTCAACGTGGGCATTTTTTAAAAATCTCTTTTGTACATAACTGTTTTCATTTCTAAAATGAAGGTCATTGTATGAATCTCAAAAGTTTGTAGTGATCATTAAATTAGTTAATATTAATTAATTAATTCATGTTAAGTGCCTAGAATAATGCCTGAAACATAATAAAGCTCATCCATTAGCTATAATTATTGCTATTATTAGACAGGCGAAGAGAAGAAAAATCACTTATCAGCATTCATTATGTGCCATATACCTACGTAGTTTCCCCATTTTGTCTATAAGTTCAGTATTTTTATTACTCACTTCTTAACAGATCAAAAAACTAAGTAAAGTTCAGGGAGTTTATTGAGAGAATAAAGTGAATCATTAGGACTGAAAACAAGATAAATATTAAAAGTTACTTGACCAAAAGATAGCAAAATGCTGAAAATTAAGGCAAGAACTGGGCCTACAAAGCCACACCACTCTAGGTGGACACTTGTTATGGCTAATATCTAAATGTCCCCCCAAAACCTCATGCACTAATAAGTGGAGCTGTTAGGAGGTGACTGAATTATGAATATATGATGCTGGATTAGTCCACTGTCGGGTTTATATCTGGATATGATAGTGGGAGGGGAAGCCTGATGGGAAGAGGAAGTCCCTGGGGGTATGGCCTGAGAGTTTAGGTCCTTCTTATCTCCTCCTGCCCCTCTGGTTCCTGCATGTCCTGCCATAAACTACTACTTTTTTACTGTCTCTCTTCTCTGTCATCTTGGCTTATGGACTGAAACCTCTACAAACCATGAACTAAAACAAACCTCTCCCGCTTTAACATGTAGACATCCCAGCAATGGGAGAGTAACTAAGACAGAGTCTGGGAGCAAGAATGGGGTCGATCCTGTCATCGTATCTGACTATGTGGTTCAGAAGTCTTAGGAACTAGCTTGTATGAGGAGTTTAGAAAGGTCTGGGGAGGCCAGCTGGAGAAGCAGCCCATAGAATGCTGCGAGCTTAGCTGGATGAGAGCTTCTGGTTAGAGCTCAGAAGACCAGAATATTGATAGCTTTATGCAGCAAACAAGACTAAGCACAAAAAGTTTCATTTGAGAACAAGGATGCCATTGTCAGTTGGATTGCAGGCCATGTGTATTATGCTGTGGCAGAAAATTTGTCTGCATTTTGAGAAGCTCATAATGAGCTTCTCCAGTGGCACACCTGGGTATCATCCACAGGATGCTGGTTTTAGGTGCATGCAGAGTGAATAAGCTCAGAGTCAGAGACTCTTTTACCAAAATTTCAGAAAAATCCTGGAAGCACAGACAGTATGCCCAAGAGGACAGTGTGCAGCTCAAAGTTGGAGAAGCTGAAAATGCCAATCATCTGAGGACCGTCTCCAGGAGTGAGCAAAGCTGGCCCAAGAAAGAGGGAAGTGAGGCTAGAACCACTGACAGTGCCATTGGGTGGAACCCCCAAACTTTTTGGAGTTCACAACTTGCCACAGATGGCAGCAGTCACTGGATATGGAACAACAAGATTTAATATTTGCCTGTTGAAGTTTGGTCTTGCTTTGGTCCTGTTGCTTTCAGTCCCCCTATTTCTGCTTTGTGCCATTGTATGTCTGAAGTATTTGACTTTCTTTTCATTTTTCACCAGGGCTTGCAGTTAAGTCTTTGCCTTAAATCTCTGAGAATTTGGACTTGGACTTTTTAGTGATGCTGAAACTGTTAGGATTTAGCCACATTTAGAGATGGACTAAATGTATTTCACATAAAGGGATGGCCATGAGTTTTTTTGGTGGTCAAGGGCAGAATGTTATGGTTTATATCTAGAGGTCCCTCCAAAGCTTCATGTACTCATAGGTGGGGACTTGGGCAGGTGTCTGAATCATTAGTCTGTGGTACTGGATCATGAGTGTGTGATACGGGGTTAGTCCACTAACGGATTTATAGCTGAGTGCCATGTTGGGAGGTGAAGCCTTGTGGGAATAAGTGGAATCTTCCTACTCCCTACACACACACACACACACACACACACACACACACACACACACACACACACACACACACACACACACGTGAAGCCTTGTGGGAATAAGTGGAATCTTCCTACTCCCTACACACACACACACACACACACACACACACACACACACACGCACAGCCCCCTTCCTGACTTCCCTACCATGAATTGTTTCTCTTCTGCCGTACTCCTTTTCTGAACTGCCCTACCTTGGAGTCAACCGCCTGGACTAAAACTTCTACGAACTCTGAGCCAAAAGGATCCTCTCCTTTAACTTTGGGTGCCAGGTATTTTTTCCTAGTAGTTATAACAGTGTCCAAAGTGACATCAGAAATGTGTTAATTATTTAAAATACTGGTTGTATATTCTGAAAATATTTCCTGTTTTGTTCCCCTTTTGTATTATTAAAATTATTTCTGAATTATCACTATCTCAATTATATTTTGGAGGTGTAAAAACAGTAGAAGGTATTTTCAGCCATCTTCTGAAGGTATCTGTTAGAAATCAGAGCCTGGACCTCAGTTCCCACAAGCCCAAGAGGGAAAGGTAAACAAGAAGAAAACACTTTCCCCAGAGATTTCTGGAGTCTTCTTTGCAAATTTTGAACAGTGTTTGCCAGAGGATGGCCTTTCACTTTATCTGTCTAGAGTACTGAGTAAGTGAAATTATGTAGTGCTCATAGTTTTGAGCCATAAAATAGGATGATGTGGCAGAATCCTGCACTTTGGAGTCAGACTTGAAGTAAGCTCTGTTTTGTCAAATAGTAGATATGTTATTTGGGAAAAGCTAACTTCACAGGCTTCCTTGAGAATAAATGGCAATAAATGAAACCATTCTGGAATTAGCACGAAAGTGAAACAAGACATCAAAGATGAAGGTGAACAGACAGGCGCTCAGAACTCTTCTCCCTGTCCAACAAGTCGTGGGGATGTATTTGACCGTGTTTTTTATTTATTCTTAACTTTTCTTTATCATCTAGTGCAGTATTTTCCTTACAGAAAGATTCTTATAAATGCTGACTAACACTGACCTACTTCAACAGAATATGGACAACAGATAAAAACGTTCTATAAGTGTTTTAATGTTTATTAACCTATCCTGTCATAGAGAAGAACCAACCATTTGCAGAAAAGTAAGACACAGAATCAGAGCTGAAGAGTTGGACAGGCTGTTCCTGCTCAGGACCATGGGGGACTAGACTCCTCCCTCGCTTGAGAAGCCTTATGGAGACTGTAGTACTAGATTCACAGGGAGCCTCTGAGGAGTGAAGTACAGACTCCTCTCTGCTGACCTGAGAGAGATTTATGAGCAGTTTGTTGTGCCTTGTTTTTTCATTCTAAATTATAAAATACTCAAAATGTAACTGGGATAATATGACACCCACTTATATATAAGTGAGATTACTGTGATTACTAACCTTCAATGTTTGGCAGCGTTTTAGATTCTTAGGAAAATTAAAAGAATATGACAAAGATTTCCCATATATTCTTCAGTTTCCCAAGTGTTAACCTTTTCCTACATTTGCTTTATTTTTGTTGCTCTGAGGTGGATTATTTATCTACATATGTAGATTATTTTTAAAAACAATTTATGAGTATTCTAGAGATATGATGACTTCTTTACTCCTTCATACTTCAGCACTTGTTTCCTAAAAACAAATATACTCTCTCCTATACCCTAGAACAATTATAAAAATTCAGGAAGCTAGCTGGGTGTGGTGAAACATGCATGAAATTCCAGCACCCTGGGAAGGTGAAGCTCAGTGCTCTCACCTAATCTATAGACTCTTCATATTTTACCAATTTTCTTAGCGTACTTTATACTAGAAAGAAAATTCTGGATCATTCTTGGCGTTTTCTTTCATGATAGTGACATTTTTATAAGAATATAGGCCATTTTTTAAAAATAGAATTTCCCTCAATTTAGAGGGACTCTAACGCAATTTAGAGTTTTCTTCTCTCTCTTTCTCAGGCATATCAAACATTTACATTGAACTCCTTACAGTTTTCCTTTCCTCCCTTCCTGTGTCTCCTCTGCTTTGTCAGAAAGTCTCCTGTCTTACATATTTTTGTACTAGGTATGATTAGATCTACAGGTATTGAATTGTTTTTATTTGTTGATATGTGTTTGTGAACAAACACATGACAGTTTTATAAATGTTTCATATAACCTAAGAAACAATGCATACTCTTTAATCCTTTAAATGAGTTAATAGCTGTAAAGAACTTTAAAACCAGTGCTTATTTTGTTATAAGCACCATACAGTTTCTTTTTTATTTTGGTTTTATTAGTAATGTGTGCAGTATATAATGTTTGCATTCCTTGTGGGAAGTTGGTACATGTACATAACACATCTTAATTTCTTTTTCATCCTCCTCCTCCTCCCTTTTTCCCCTATCCTTGATCATTTTTTTTTTTTTGGTACATGTTTGTAGTACATAATGTTTACATTCTTCATATGAATTTGGTACATGTACGTGATATTATGTAGTTTTAAAATGTAAAAAAAGTAATATAGATGTACAGTTGTGTATAAGTAAATTCAAGATCTTTCCTTTTCAAATGTACATACAAGCTCTCAATTTTTAAAGAAGTATGTTAAAAACCTCTGTGTGGTTGTAGACTTGTACATTTTTTAATTACTGCTCCCTGGCATGGGAGTGATAGATGGTGTGTTGTCCAGATCCTGCTCTGTGAACCAGGCCCATTAGTGCGGGGTGTGCTGTACTGCCCTTCAGAGAACTAAGGCGCAGGTCAGAGCACTCACTGAACAGAACGGGTGTGAAATGAATGAATTCAGACTCACTGACAGTCACGGTGGTCCTGCTCCTTTCAAGTTGCTTCTTCTGTTGCTCCTTTTGCAAAGTTTTGCTTTGTAGCCTAATGGTCACTTATTACCCTCTGAATTTTCTCCTGTTAAGTGGCTTTTGGTTTCCTCAACCTTTTTCTTCTGAAGTTTAGGCTAGTAAGTTTTTTGAGTAACACTCACCACATTCCTTTTTAAAACTAAACTTAAAAACTATATTAACAGACTCAAGGACAAAAACCATATGGTCATCTCAATAGATGCAGAAAAAGCATTTGACAAAATCCAACACCCATTCATGATCAAAACCCTACAGAAAATCAGAATACATGGATTTTACGTCAAACTAATAAAAGCTATTTATGAGAAACCAACAGCTAGCATCATACTAAATGGTCAAAAACTGAAACCTTTCACACTAAGATCAGGAAAAAGACAAAGATGTCCACTCTGACCATTCCTGTTCAATATAGTGCTAGAGAAATTAGTCACAGCAATTAGACAAGAGAAAGAAATAGAAGGAATAAGACTAGGAAAGGAAGAAGTTAAACTGTCATTATTTGCTGGTGACATGATACTTTATATAAAGGAGGGCCGGGGAGTTAGCTCAGTGGTTCCGGCGCCTGTCTTGCAAGCGCAAGGACCCGGGTTCGATTCCCCGGTAACCACATAACAATACTGGGTGTGGAGACCCACACCCAGCAGCAACCAGTACCACATCCACAGTGCCGGGCGTGGTGGCTCACGCCTGTAATCCCAGCACTCGGGAGGCAGAGGCAGGAGGATT
>PVIR01007548.1:0-24671 GCA_004026965.1 Petromus typicus | reverse complement strand
TAAATAAATAAATAAATAAATAAAAATAAAAAAATATATATAAAGGATCCTACAAACTCAACCAAAAGACTACTAGACTTAATTTCCAAATTTAGTAGCATAGCTGGATACAAAGTCAGTGCTCAAAAATCAATAGCTTTTGTATACACAAACAACAGACTCACTGAGAGAAAAATTGGAGAGTCAATCCCTTTCACAAGAGCATCCAAAAAAATGAAATATCTAGGAATCAGCCTAACAAAGGAGGTGAAAGACCTCTACTGTGGAAACTATAGCACTCTGATAAAAGAGTTAGAAGAAGATATCAGAAAATGGAAAGACATCTCTTGTTCCTGGGTAGGAAGAACCAATATCATCAAAATGGCTATACCCCTACTACTTCTATATAGATTCAATGCAAGCCCAATTGAAATCCCAACAGTATATCTCACAGAACTAGAAAAAATAATCCCAAAATGCATCTGGAACCACACAAGACCTAGAATAGCAAAAGCAATTCTAAGCAACAAGGATATGGAGGGAGGTATTATGATCCCCAACTTGAAACTATATTACAAAGCCACTGTGATAAAAACTGCATGGTACTGGCAAAGTAACAGACCTGAGGCTCAGTGGAACAGATTAGAAGATCCAGAAACAACTCCAGATACACTAAGCCACCTCATCTTTGGCAAAGGGACCAAATATCTTCAATGGAGGAAAGATAGCCTCTTTAAAATGGTGCTGGACAAACTGGGCTTTAATCTGCCAAAGACTAAAGCTAGATCTATCTCTTTTACTATGTACTAAACTCAAATCAAAAGTAGATTAGAGACCCAAATATTAAAAGAGAAACACTGAACCTACTGCAAAACAGGCTAGGTAAAACTCTTGAAGACTCTAGCTTAGGGAAAGACTTTATGAACAAAACATCTATAGCATGACAATTGGGAGAAGAAATCAACAAATGGGATCTCATCTTATCAAAAGGCTTCCGCACAGCAAAGGAAAACACCAACAGGGCGAAAAGACAATTGACAATATGGGAAAGAATCTTTACCAGCAGAATATTCTGACCAGCTTTGGAAAGGTTTTGGACCTGGAGAGACACCTTGACCATCAAAGAACTGAAAGAGGCCAGAAAGAGGCTTATACATGCAGAAGGTATTGGTGTGATGGTGCACACCTGTAATCTCAGCACTTGAGAGGCTGAGATAGGAGGTTCACTGAGCTAGAGCCCAGACCAAACTACATACTGAGTTGAAAGTCAGCCTGAACTATCTTGTGAGACCCCATTTTAAGACAAGTGGGCAAAAAACATGCAGGAGATAGAAGATAGCTTCATCTGACTCATTGTGAGAAAACTGTATCCTAGTAACTTGGTTCCATTGATTTTTAAGCAAAAGATGACTGTGTTTATGTTTTTAAATATAAATCTAGTAGGTGAAGAATGGCTCGAGAAGGTCAAGAGTGAGAGCAGGAATACAATTCAGGGCAACTTTAGGACATAGAGGGTTTTAGTAACCTTAGTATGTTTCCCTTTTTTTGGAAAATTTATTAAAATCATGGTAGCAGATAGATTTTTTCTGTAAAGAATTGTTTTCATAGTTTATGATGACCACCATAGACTTCTCATAGTTCTAGATTTATGGATGTCCAACCTTTTGACTTGCCTGGGTCACATCTAAACTTTTATTTTATTTTAAGATAAGATCTTGCTGTGTGGTTCAGACCAACCTTGAACTCATTATGTACTGGCTGACCTCAAACTTGCATTGATCTTCTTGTCTTAGCTTCCCAAATGCTGGGATTACAGGCTTGTGTTGCCATGCTAAGTAAAAACATTCTTTATTATAAAAGAAAAAAAGAGGGCAAAATGATCCATGGACTGCCAGTGGACACAGCTATTAAGTCTAGGGTTAAAAACGTAATCACCTATCTACCTTGTTTAAATGTTCTGAGTAACTTGTTAAAATATTTTATTTAATTTTGAAAAAAAAAAAAATCCCTCCTGAATTTGCATAAAAGAATGGTACATTAAACACCTGTGGCCGTGATTCAATAATTATTGTTTGTTGATATTTACTTCACCTTTTTTTTGGTTTTTCTTTGTTAAAGTAATTAACAAATCCCAAATATATAACTCTATCCTTTCATGTATTAAGCATTCATCAGTAAAATATGAACACTGTCTTCATACCACAAAGCCATATTCACAAATCTAACTTATTGATAATATACCAGTTTTATAGCCAGATATACTTGATTGTACTTAAAAAGTCTTTTTATACTTGGTTTGTTTGAATCAGGATTGAAATGTCTAT
Source organism: Petromus typicus (assembly GCA_004026965.1). Lineage (NCBI taxonomy): Eukaryota > Metazoa > Chordata > Mammalia > Rodentia > Petromuridae > Petromus > Petromus typicus. The sequence goes on along the minus strand of PVIR01007548.1, from coordinate 22,368 downwards.
GAAATACATTTGGTTGTTAGATATTTTCTCTTTTAATGTGGAATGCTCCTCTTTCTCTTTTCTTCTTTCCTTGCTTTCTTCTTTTCCTCTTTTTTTTTTCTTTTAAAAATACAAATTCAGGAGTGATTGTCACGTAAAGTGTTACAATGCTTCATAATATAAACCCTTAATTTTTAAAAATCAGGGAAAATAAGGGATTTGAACCTTAGCTGAAACTTGTAGTAAATCAGAATATTATTCTAAATGTCTGACGTATAGTACAGCCCCGTGCACTGAAAACGCCTCACATTTAGCACACATATACAATCTGTTTAATGAAAATATGCTTAATGTTTTAATTTTATCATCCATCCAATTTTCTTGGGTTCTTGACCTGCATAAGGTGACTTGTCAACTGTTATTAACAAAATCTGAATATAGCGCACAGTTTCTCAAACATCTTTGAAAACTGTTAAGATAATATAGCTTTCTTCACTTCAGAAATTAAGAAGCCAAAGGCCTAATATTTAGCTCAGTGGTTCCAGCACCTGCCTCACAAGTGCAAGGTCCTAAGTTTGATCTCAGGTACAAAAAAAAAAAAAAAACACAAGTCTGAAATTAAGGACTAAAAATAGTTGACCTGGAGGTAGGATCAGTAAAAATCAAATTTTAAGGAAGTATATAGAAGCAGTGACCAAACAATACATGTGTTTTTTATCTCACAGCCTATCTTCCCCAAAGACAACTTGCTTTGCTTTTATTAGCCTCTATTGCCAAGAGAGCAGGGTCTTACTGCCTTAACTGTAAATAGATCACTGGTGTTTTGGCTTTGTAGTACAATGAACATTGTTACAAAATTAAAGTAAAAAGATTGCAAATATCCATGCAGTTTAGAATTATTTATTGTGGGGCCAGGGATTTAGCTCAGTGGTTCCAGTGCCTGCCTTGCAAGTGCCAGGTCCTAGGTTCAATCCTGGTAATCACATACAATAATGTCAGGCATGGTGACTCACACCCACCAGCACATACCACAGTGCCAGGCATGGTGACTCACCACCTGTAATCCCAGCACTTGGGAAGCAGAGGCAGGAGGATTGCTGAGTTTGAGGCTGAGTTCGGGACCAGCCTGAACTACACAGTGAGACCCTGTCTCAAAAAACTAAAAAAAAAAAAAAAAAAAGAATTGGGCCAGGGATATAGCTCAGTGGTTCCGGCGCCTGTCTTGCAAGCACAAGGGCCAGAGTTCAATCCCCAGTAACCACATAACAATACTAGGCGTGGAGACTCATGCCCAGCAGCAGGAGACTCACACCTGTAATCCCAGCACTTGGGAAGCAGAGGCAGGAGGATTGCTGAGTTTGAGGCTGAGCTCAGGGCCAGCCTGAGCTACAAAGCGAGACCCTGTCTCAAGAAAACCTAAAAAAAAAAAAAGAATTGTTTACTAGTTTGATAATTCAAGAAATAGTATAATTCTAAATCATATAAATTTTCTATAAATTCCTTATTTATAGAAAACTGGTTATCTTCCACTGATTTGTAATCATACTCTCTGGACTTAATCCTGGCTTACTAGCTCTAGAAATTATTTAAATTTTCTGAGCTAGTTTCCTCATGTAAAATGAATATACCCTACTTACATATAGGGATTTAGGGATACCAGATAAATGGATATTTTCTTTTGATAGTACTGGGGATCAAACTCAGGACCTTGCACCCTGACCTTAGACAGTTCTGGTCCTGTCTGTTGGATCAAGCCCTAAATGAGGAAGCTTTTGTAGGGATACATATTGGTTAGTTTGAGATTCAAGATATAGAAAGTTGGGAGCCAGGATCCTTTAATCCTGTGTCAGCCAAGTACTATGACTTTAGGTTTTTTTTGAGACAGGGTCTCGCTTTGTGGTTCAGGCTGGCCCTGAGCTCAGCCTCAAACATCACAGCAATCCTCCTGCCTCTGCCTCCCAAGTGCTGGGATTACAGGCATGAGCCACCACACCCGGCACTGTGGTATGTGGTACTGGGCCGCTGGGCGTGAGTCTCCCCATCCAGTATTGTTTGTGGTTGCCGGGAATCGAACCCGGGACCTTGCACTTGCAAGACAGGCACCAGAACCACTGAGCTAATTCCCCAACCCCCAAGTACTATGACTTTAGCCACCTTCTCGTGATTGTTTTAACACCAGCATGGACAAGCACCAGCCACAGATATGGCTGGAACCTCAAAGTAATTAATGTCTGGGTGAATTTCTACATCCTCACTGGTAAATAAGCACTTCCATAATGAACTTTCCCCCTTGCTGTTCAGATTTATCATGGCTTACATTGTATTATATGTATTGTATATAAATAATACATTCCCCTAAAATATAAGTATCTTAAGGAAGGATCACAATTACCTTCTTGTGGTAAGCATAGAACTGTCAACGTGATAACTAATAAATGGTCACTTAGTTAGATTGGCACCTCATTGGCCTGAAAATGTTAATACCATCTCACCTCACACCATCATAATGGAGTAAAGAGCTGAATTGAGCTTTAGCTCATCCACTAGTCTATGAAACAGTTTCTGAGAAATCCCTGTGCACCAGGAATTGTGCTTTATATCCAGGATATAAAGGTGATAAGACATTTCTCTGCTTCCAGGAAGTTCAGTTTTAGTTGTGTTTAACTTTGGAATCATCTTTAATGATTAATAATAATAATAAAAATAACATCAGGAATTATCAATTGCAGAAATCTTACATGAAAGTAATTCCCTATTTTAAGTGTATTTATTGGCTGGCAGATATGTCAGAATCTAGTTATTTTACTTATTGCATATGATTGAATACTCATAATATCCTCTGATATACTATATACTTTATAGATAAGGAAACAAACTTAGGTTATGCAATTAACCTAAAAAATCATAACAGCTAGTAAACAATTAGAATTAAGCTCATATTTTTATTATTACTCAATAGGTGATCACCAGTGAAGAGTCCCATTAAGTACTAGAAAAGTTGTGTCAAATTGTAAGATTCCCAACGTGTGACTCACAGGTACATAAAAGTTTAGAAAAATCTTTGTGATGAAGACCGTGTGATTTACATAAACAAGACAGATTCTCCTCTCACTCCAACATAACATGAATTGGGCTGTCCAGGTATGTAAATTCCCAAATCATTCCTTCCAGTGCTTGTATGTGTCTTTATTTCCACTACAAATGCATTACATAATTCCATTTGTAGTATCTCTAATAACATTTTCCCAAAATTATGCAATCAAAAATTAGCTTCAAGTCAGATAAAGTAATCTCAGCTATTCAGGAGACTGAGGGAAGACGATGGCAAATTCAAGGCCAACCTGAGAAACTTAGACCCTGTCTCAAAATAAAACAAAAAGGGCTGGCCAGGGATTTAACTCAGTGGTTCCAGCACCTGCCTGGCAAGCTCGAGGTCCTGGATTTGATCCCCGGTAACCACATACAGCAATGCCAGGTATGGTATGCCCACCAGCAATCAGCACCACATACCACAGTGCAGGACCTGGTGGGTCATGCCTGTAATACCAGCACTTGGGAGGCAGATGCAGGAGGATTGCAGAGTTTGAGGTTGAGTTCAGGACCAGCCTGAACTACAAAGCGAGAGCCTGTCTCAAAAAACTGAAAAAAAAAAAAAAAAAAAGCTCAGTGGTATGAAGTGGTATCCAGTGGGGGAAAAAAAAATTAATTTCTGGCTGGTGATAGATTATATATTTGAGATCAGCCTGGACAACCTTTGGCTACTTATCCAGTAGTTTAGTAATGTTATACATTTCTATGAATGAATATGCATAAAATATAAAGTGCATATATATTTTAAGGATTTCCTTTTTCCTGATGTTTTGCAAATATTCTTGGGTTTTCTTGCTCCTAATTTTCCTCTATTTATATTAACTTACACACACACACACACACACACACACACACATATATATATAAAATCTCACTTTATTCTCAGTGTAATACAATGGAATATCCTCATTTTACAGATGCAGATTTACCTATCTTCCCAGGGGTACACAGTTAACAAAAGAAATGCCTGTCAAATTCCATAGCCCATATTCTTTTTTCTTTTTTTGGTGATAGTGGAGGATCTAATTCAGATCCTTGCGCTTCCAGGGTAGGCGCAGTACCACTTGAGCTAAATCTCCGGCCCTCCCACGTTTTTAATGACTATATTCTTTGGGGAAGAAAGTATTTTTTAGTGTGTTAAGAATTTAAAGTTCCATATAAATTTATATATTTATTTATTTAATTTTCTGTTTAGGCATAATATTTATACATCTGTATGGGATGCATTATGGTAATTCAATATAAATAGAATGTAATAATAAATCATGATAATAAACATATTTTTAATCATCACCATATGAATTAAGAGCTTTAAATTAAAAAAAAAAAATTTGCAGGCCAGGGATTTAGCTCAGTGGTTCCAGCACCTGTCTTGCAAGCTGAAGGACCCGGGTTCGATCCCCCGGCAACTACGTACTATACTAGGCATGGAGACTCATGCCCAGCAACAACCAGCACCACATACCACAGTGCCGGGCGTGGTGGCTCACGCCTGTAATCCCAGCACTCGGGAGGCAGAGGCAGGAGGATTGCTGTGATGTGAGTTTGAGGCTGAGCTCAGGGCCAGCCTGAACAGTGAGACCCTGTCTCAAAAAAAAAAAAAAAATTCTTTTTTTGCAGTACCGAGGATCGAACACAGGCCCTTGTGCTTGCAAGGTAGGCACCATACCACTTGACTAAATCCCCAGCAGGAGCTTTAAATTTAAAAAAAAAAAAAAAAGATTTTTTCTTTTGTTTTATCAAGTATTTATAAGGAACGTGTCCGTGTAAGTCCCATGTATGTCAGGAGTCACAGAAGCAAACGAGGCACTCAGGGACGAGCTCCAGCAGGGAGAACAGCCTCTCAGAGGACTGAACCATGAAGCTGTCTTCCAACAGCTCTTTTATTATGGAGCCAATACAAAGTAGCAATGCATAAGGATAAAAACAGAAGAGTTGTGCTGGAGCATTTGCTGGGACAAGCCTTGCAGTTCTTCCAGATTCCTATCCCAGGGTTTGTTTGCCGATCTGTTTGCAAGATTCGGTAACTCAAAAGTTAACAAGATGTCTGGGGAACATCCTGTGAACTGGTGATAAGGAAACTCAGGAGTTCTGCATCAGCAGCTCTGCAGAAGTTCTACTTAACTGGTAGTCCCAGGAAACTGCTAAATGGCTACCTTTCCCCCTACATATCCCCTTTTTGTTTTTATACTAGAATGTTATGCATTTGTACAGCAAAGTTAACTTGTTATTCATAAGATTTAAGGGATGCAGCAAGACATTATAGAACAGACAATTTCTCTCTAAAAAGTTTGCCGAATGTCTTGAATGAAGTCCTAAATCAAATAAATAGTTTGGGGATGATGCAATAAACATAATCTTATTTTAGCTCAATCATACTGTCATATTATAAAATACAGAAGTGATACATATATCCATATAGTTCCCATCACTTTTCAACTTTAGTGGTTCCCTCAGTGTCTAACTGATCTCCCAAGTTATAACAGCCTGTCTCAATTCAGTTAGATTAATGGTTTCAGTACTTAGTTCAGTTTAATGTGTCCATAGTTGCTCACAATGTTGGTACTAATGTCCTATAAAGTCAGCATTCTGGATAGATTGATGCATAGCAAGTCTGATAGTAGCAACGGTGATGGTGACAGCAGCAGTAACTCCAGCCAGTTTCTTAGTTGTTTTTAACAGCTCAATTAGTCAGTATGGTAAACACCTGTACAGAAGTTGTTGTTGGAGGTTACAAGTCGGCTTACTGCTCTCTTTTTTAAACAATTTATAAATGTAAGATGACTGTGCCCATCTTAGGCGAGAGGTGCCAAGGTGACTCCTTACCCGTCATCAAGCCATGAGTATCCACACACCCATGCTCTGTCTTAGGTTGGTAATCTCCTGCATCTCTCTTACCTGTCATTGACTACCAGCCTCTGCAAAAAAGGGTTATACCATAGGTGCTGAAGGGGGAGCTTGCAACTGTAACTCATGAACCTCGCAGGCTACCTTCATTAAAGAGCTCAGTGCTGATTTTATGAGCACAGGAAAGTTTTGGTGACATTTTTAGAAAAACCATCTACATAATGTGTATTTCAGACTTGTATGAGACAGGGCCACTGCGGCTGTAGTTGCAGTGGCTATAAGGAAAAGGAGCGCTAGGACCCTTGAACCAATTCATGATAATGAGGCCCACTGTCTTCTCCTGAACCATAACTGAAGGGATGGGTTAACGACAATTTGTACAGTTCACATTAAAATCTTGTCCCTGATTTTAGATATCCCTAATATCTCTTATCAGTAGCATGTGTGGCAGGTTAACACATGCCAAAACAGGTCTTTTACGTTTTCCCAAGTTCTACTTTTCCAAAAGATCAGGTCTCCCAGCTGCAGAGTCCATTTCTTCAATAGGTATATTGATAACCACAGCTGGTTCCTTGCTGTTTGAATATATAAACTTTCAAAAGTTAAATCAAGAGTCATACTTGCATTTATTCAGATATATATGGTGCATGATGTTCAAGTAAGAGTATTCCAATGAACAGAGGCTTTAGCAATAAGTAGGGCAGAGGTACACTGCGGGCTATGTTTTTTATTTTTACTGAGACAATAAACATGTGGTGATGTCACTTGAGCTAATTTTCCTCGAATAGAACCAAAAAGGTTCTAGTCAATGACATTTTCATAGGAAATATTAAGAATAATTCAAGGATTAATGCTCAAGCATTGTCACAAAGAAGTCCAATCTGTTTCATATGAGGCATGTTACATCTAACATGGTGAAAGATTTAGAATATTTGGGGGCCGGGGATTTAGCTCAGTGGTTCCAGCGCATTTGGGTCTCCCTTTATGACTCCTCTATTAATAGGATTAGAAATATTACAAGTCCAAGAAGTATAGGTTTGTCCACTTACCTGGCAGGTAACTACTGCCATCATTGCCAAAATTAGAGTTATGGGTATTACCAGTTTTCCTGTCAGTTTGACCATTGACTCAGCTTCTCTGGTGAGTTTTTTCAGCTGTCCCCATGTTGGAGGATCGACTGTTTTCTTCAGTGGTGTTCACAGTTGCTTTGACCCTGACACATGTAGGTCACTGTCTAGCCGAGTTCACTTACTCTTGTTTGGCCTTGAGATTTTTCGCCGAGACCCACAATTTTTCATTGCCTGTTGAAATATAAGCATATCCTCGCCCCCACCAGAGAACAGTTCCCGGTTTCCACTCATTTGTCAGGACATCTTTATAATAAATAGGCTGCTGTAACTCTTGAACCTTTTGTACACTCCAATGCCTATCACCAGCTGACAAGCCACGAGTATCGAGATTTTAAAAATTTAAGGTTAAAAGTGCATTATGAAGTCTTTGTCTAGGACTCTTCATATCCCCCTTTTGTTTTAATAACATTTCTTTTTTTGTTGTTGTTGTTTTTTTTTTTTTTTTTTTTTTTTAGGTTTTTTGAGACAGGGTCTCGCTTTGTGGTTTAGGCTGGCCCTGAGCTCAGCCTCAAACTCACATCACAATCCTCCTGCCTCTGCCTCCCGAGTGCTGGGATTACAGGCGTGAGCCACCACACCCGGCACTGTGGTATGTAGTACTGGTTGCTGCTGGGTGTGAGTCTCCACACCCAGTATTGTTATGTGGTTACCGGGGAATCGAACCCGGGCCCTTGCGCTTGCAAGACAGGCGCCGGAACCACAGAGCTAACTCCCCGGCCCTGTTTTAATAACATTTCTTGCAAAGTGCGTTTAGCTCATTCAACAATTGCTTGTCCAGTAGGATTTTGAGGAATGCCAGTGACATGTTCAATATTCTGTTGCTTCAAAAATGATTGAAGTTTAACAGAGGCATAAGAAGGAGCATTGTCAGTTTTTAACCAACATGGTTTCCCCATAACAGCCATAGTTTCTATAAGATGGGAAATAACAGCATCTGCATGCTTGGAACTTAAAGCTGATGCCCACTGAAAGCCAGAGTTTGTGTCTAAGGTATGATGCACATACTTCAATTTTCCAAATTCCTGAATATGAACAACATCCATTTGCCACAAATCATTACTTTTCAGTCCACGAGGATTAATACCATACTAGCAAAAACCATTCTTTTGGAAGCATGGAAGGTAAAGGAATTCCAGGCTGTAACGGTCCCATAGGCTGAATGACCTTGTTAATAGCTCTTAAATCAGTTAATATTCTCCATTTCCCTGACCTTTTTTTTATCACAAAAACAGGAGAATTCCAAGGACTAGTAGATTCTTCTATATGACCTGCCCTCAACTGCTCTTCCACTAAGGTCTCCAAAGCCGGTAGTTTTTCCATAGTTAAGGACCACCGCTCAATCCAAATAGGAGAATCAGTAATCCATTTTAAAGGAAGAGCAGTTGGCACAGCAGTAGCCCCTATGAAAAATTTGGATAACCAAGACTCTGACATCCCTTCTGTGTAGATTCTGATATAGGGAAACGAATGCCATTTTCATCTTTACCTAATCCCTTCCCTAGAACGTGTCCCATTTTGTACATATTTCTTTAACATTGTCTGACAAAGTAGGAATGTACATTTGTGCTCCCCACTGTTGTAACAAGTCCCTTCCCCATAGATTCATGGCAATAGGGGCAATATAAGGCTGTAAAGTGGCCTGCTGTCCATCAGGGCCCTGGCACTTTAAAATGTTAACACTTGGAGAAATATCATTAAGAGTACCAAGTCCAGTAAATTGAGTATGTATTCTTTTAAGGGGCCAAGATTCTGGCCAAGAAGTAGTAGAAATAATGGAAACATCTGCTCCTGTGTTCACCAGACCTTCAATAGGTATATTATCTAAAGTAACAGTCACCTTAGGGCAATCTTCCTTAATTAAGGATTGCCAAAAACCTTGTTTGCCAGTACTGCCAAACCCTCCTTTTCTGATTGGGACAAACCTTCCCCTTAACATATAGAAACAAAAACAATTGAACTAGAAACATACATAAGAGGAAAACATACTTTGTCAGGGGCTTCTGTAGAGTAACACTCCCTACTGCTCCCTCAGCCATCTCTAGTGGAGGCGCTGAGGGTTCCCTATTTTCCACAGGGAATGAATTCGTTTTTTGTCTCTGCCATTCTACCTCTCCCCCAGCCCTCTCTGACAGAGCTGAGGGTTCCCTGTTTTCCACAGGGAATGCCAGTGTCATTTGTCTCTGCAGTAACTCAGCCTTATACTGTAACTTCCTCATCTGAGTGACCAAACTCTCAACTTCATCCTCCTCTTCACTCTCAAAACTACCTTCACTTAGGTTTGCCCTCAGAGAAGAAGGAGGTGGCAGTTCTTCCTCCAATTCCTCCTCTTCACCACTGCCTAGTAGCAGCAGTTGAGCATACTGTTCTACCAGAGATGGGAAATTTCCCATGACCTTCTATAATGCCGAAGTCTTCCACTTACCAAGGAACGCACCCGTCAGTCCCCAAGTGTCCGGTCCTCTGAATCCTTCGAGCCCCTCGTCTAGGCGCTACTTGTCTGTGTAAGTCCGATGATGATGATAAGGAAACTCAGGAGTTCCGCATCAGCAACTCTGCAGAAGTTCTACTTAACTGGTAGTCCCAGGAAACTGCTACCTTTCCCCCTACAGGAACCCTGCTGTCTCCCTTGGTTACTGCTAGCTTCTTAATCCTCTTGGGGTCGCAGCATAGGCATTCTGGCCTCCAGGGGGCGCTGTTTCCCTTTTGATATTGTGGCTCAATCTAGATTTCCAATTCCCTGGAGTACTGATAAGACTAGAAAAAAATATTTCAAAACTTTGTGAAATGCTTCAGACAAATAGACAGCAAGTGAGTACAAGTCATAAAATATAATTAATTTGGTTCACTGAATTTATTATAGATATTTCAGCTTTTGACACTAAAATATTCCTCCCTACCTTATTTCTCACTCTGTGCACAAAGGCAGGAGCCACTTTCCCCTACCCGGTGTACTGTCCCCAAGCAAGCTAAGTTCTTCAAAAACTGTCCCAGGACTGGTAAGGCTAGTTTCATACAAGGCTAGTTTTAGACAGTCCTAAACTCTATGTTCAGTCTCAAGGTCTGTCTGTTCTTTCCATGGTGGACACTAAGCATTGCCAGTCCTCTTCTGAGTAGATGACTGCTGTCACCTGGGTGTGGCTTGTTTCATAAAGGTCCGTGTCTTAGAAGCTTGGTCCTGAGTGAGGTTCTCAGCATTGACATGATGAATGTTACTAGGTTTTGAATGCATCAGTGACAGTCTTGTAGAGGGCTGGGTCACATGGGAGTGTTATTTCCCAAAAGAAGTGTTGTCATCAAAGAAGGATGCCAAGACCTTCCTCATTTGCTTGCTGTTTCTCACCTCATGAACTTTCTGCTTGCCCCTCATGCTCCTGCCATGAGGCCATCTGCCACGTTGTGGTACAGCCTCGAACTATCAAAGCCCCCAAACTGTGAGCTAAATAAATATCTTTTCTTTCTTTTAAATCGCTTTTCTTCATACATTACTCATCATCTAATATTTTGTTACAGCAGTGCAAAACAGAAATAGCATTGCCTACTACTAGCATTGCCTAATTATAACTAGGGTTATAATTTTGCTCAGTTGTTGGGAGATGGTTCCCCCATACTGAGAATCACACTCAGGGATTATAGCACAAACGAGTGAATGCATATCACTGAGCTACATTCCCAGGCCCACTGGAATCTTTTGTGTACCTGAGTCTCTTGTTCAAAACTAAAAGATTTTTGTATTACTTATCTTTAATCACATGACAAATTACCACCAAAACGCCAAAGCTTTAAACAATATGCATCCTACTGCTTTTTCACCCTCCAATTTCTGTGACTCAGGAATCAGGATGCAGTTTAGCTGGGTGCCTCTTAGAACTGCTCACAAGATTTAGGTGTAAGACTGACTTATGTTACCTCAGGTTCTAGATAATCTGCTTCCAAGGTCCCTCCCACAGGTTTTGGTAGCTGCAGGTCCTTGCCTCTACTTGGAGACATCTGTGGAAGTCCATCCATAAGGCCTGGAGTAAATAAACATGAGGGCATCCCTAAGACAGAAGCCTCCTCTGAATACTCTTGTCTTGTGTTCAGGGAAGGTGGAAGTGAGTGAACAAATTTGGCCTGCAGTCAAATGGAAGGACGATACAAAGGAGTAAATTACGAGATAACTCTTAAAGGCCATTTTAGATGCTTTCTATACCACTCTTTACTGAATCTGTCCATTTCTCACTGTTGTTTTGCTGTGTAAAATCAATTTTGCTTTTCTTTCTTCCTCTTCCTCTTCCTTTTTTGAGATCAAATCCAGGAGATCAAATCAGGGCCTCTATTGTTGAGCTATACCTCTAGCCCCAGCTGTGACCATTTTTTTTTTTTTTTTTTTACTAGAGATTGAATCCAAAACCTTAATACTAAGTAAGCCATTTTTATTTTTCATTTTGAGACTGATTCTCAGGTTGGGCTCAAATTTAGGATCCTTCTGCCTCAGCTTCCTGGGCTGCTGGGATTATAGGTGTGTCACTGCCACCACACCTGGCCATGAGCAGTACTGAGAGATGAACTAACATCTCCGTCTGGAACAAAGAACAGGCTGATATTATTGCTTACTACAAAGGCAGTGAATTCTCCAAGGTCAGTATTTCCCACATGCAATGCAAACTCATTGTCTGGTGCCCTTCATGTGACCCTTTAGGACTTGGGGGTAAGAGGAACTTTAAAAATATGCTAATGCTCATATTTTTTTTTTCTTATTGCCACTTTTTTTTTCTTTTTTATTTTTTCTGATTCAGAGATCTCATGTTGAAATCAAGAGAAAGTCTAAATGAGCTTCACTTGTATTTTCTTGTTTTCTTGGGGGAGGGAGGGTTAAAACCAGGGCCTTTCTACAGCACTTCATTCCCAACCCTTTTTAAAATTTTTGAGGTAGGATCTCATCAGTTCATTGAATTGATCTCCTGCTTTAGCCTCCTGGAGTGCTGGAATTATAACCATGTCTAGCTATTTGCTTTTGGTTGACTTTAAGAATTTTTTTTTTTTTTTTTTTTTTTTTTTGGTACTAGGGGTTGAACTCTGGACCTTGCACTTGCAAGGCAGGCACTGGAACCACTGAGCTAAATCCCCAGCCCCAAGAATCACTAACTTTTGAGGTCACACCTAAGCAGTCTGTTATTAGTTTCTCACTAGCTTTGCTACAGATGATACCTCTGATATGTGGGTCATGACAATGATTGTTGCCTAGGTTATTTTTCAGGGAGTTGAAGACTATTTTTGTCAAAAACCTCTTCTCCTGGGCTGGCATAAGTATCCAAGGTCACTTCGGGAGGCCAAAAACTCTCCTCTTGGTGTATGATAATGCTATCATTTTCTGAGCATGAATCCTTTGAGGAGCCATGAAATTTGAGGATACACACATGGACCATGGATGCTTCACTTCCAGTCAACTTTCAGGCCTTAAGTCAGCCTGTTTCTTTGCTTTTGAGACAGGTCTTACAACACTGTCCAGGCTGTCCTTGAACTCTACGTAGCCCATACTGGACTCAGACTCCTGCCTTAACATCCTGAGCGCTGATTTCCCAGGCATGTGCTGCCATGCCTAGCTTCACCCTTTTTTTAAATTCCATAAATACTCCTACATCCTGTAGTTGGGAAGTCAGACTTAAGACCTGTGCTGCTTCTTCATGCTCAGCTGCTCATACAAAGTTGATCATCTCAGTTCCTCAAGGAGCTGGGAAAAATTTAGCCAAGCAGCACAGCTTCTGGTTGGCAAGCACAAGGTCCTGAGTTTGATACCAAAAAAAAAAAAAATGTTCCCCGAAAGACTCATGTGTTCAGAGGAGGCCTTTTGGAAGGTGATTAGATCATGGGGACCATAACCTCATCAATGGATTCTTTCACTGATGTGTTCATAATTTTGGTTCACAGTTTGTAGAGGTTTCAGTCCATAATTGGCTGGCTCCAATGCAGGGTGGCAGAGTGCAGATAGGTGTCACTGAGGAGAAACAGTTCGTGGTGGACAGAAGGTAGCAAAACAAGCAAAAGACCCTAGTAGCTTCTTTCTGTCCCTTTATATCCTCTCTTGGCTACTGGGATTAGGGCGATGCCAAAACAATAGTGGACTGACTGAGTAATCACAAACCCTTAATGGCAGCACCCTTAATCCTAGCACTGCACCACAAATGTCACACACTCTAGACCCATCCACCTCTGAACAAGCTCCACCAATGACTGCAGGAGGCTTTGGGGGACATCTAGACACAGGCCACAGCAGGGTGTAACTGGAAAACTGACCAATTCAGGAAGTACTACTTAAAATTCCCTTATTACAGATGAAAAAGGAGAGACTCAGATATTGAGTAATTTGCTTCAAATCATGCAGTTTGTAAGTGTCACAGTCTTGTTATTCAAACGGAAACAAATACCAACAATGTGGCCAGAATTCTGACATAATACATCAAACTGTGTCAAAGGCTAGAAGAGGTTAGGGCAAGAAAAGATAGGGGAGATGACAAAAGAGAGTTCATTCTTCAAACATTTGTTGCAATGACCAGTTTTGAGTTGTATCAAACATTATACCGTTAAAAGGTCTGTTGTTTCATTGTGTTTTCAAAGGAAAACTCTGATCATACTGGTAAATGCTCTCATTTGGTATGCTAATTTGTCCTATTAGGATTTGACTGGGAAAATAGGTATTTATATTCAGACCACGCAAGCAGAAATGCTTTGTCCACAGAAAACCCTATACAAGAATGTTAATAGCAGCTTTATTCCTAATTGCTACTTGGAAACAGCCTCAATGTCCAACAGCAGGTGAATGAGTAAACTATATTACATTCGGATGACGGGATATTTTTCAGTGCTAACAGAATGGGACTAGTAAGCCATGAAAAGATGAGAGGAGTCCTTCAGTGCATATTGCTGAGTGCAGAAACCAGTCTCGAAAGGCCAAATACTGTATGACTTCAACCACATGACATTCTAGAAAAAGCCAGTCTGTGGACACAGTAAAGAGATCAGGGGTTGGGCCGGAGGAGGAATGAGTAGGTGTAGCACAGAGGACTGGAAATATTCTGTATAACGCCATAATGATGGGTCTCAGAGAATGTAAAACACCCAGAGTGCAGGACTTTGTGCACTGGAATTTGATTTGTAGGCTTTGGATGATGATGATGTTTCAGCGTGGGTTTATCAGTTGTAAGAGATGTACCTCTCTGGTGGAGATGGTGATAATGGGGGAGGCTTCGTGTGGTGGGGGTAAAGGGGATATAGGAAATCTCTTCACCTTCTCAGCTTTTGTTGTGAACCCAAAACGGCTGGACAAAAATAAAGTTACTTTTAAAATGCTTTGAAAATTCCAGTGTATTTTAAAATGTAAAATATTATTTATAGTGCGGTTGTGTGGAGTGAGTGTTATTTTTTTATTTGTTGCAGTAAGTCTTTATTAACCTTGCTCTGTACATGAACTTTCTGCCAGTTACTTCCGTGGGCATGTCCCCGTGTTGGCTTCTGTCCTTTCTCTTTTTCTTGAACCTTCTACATCCCTCCCTCCATTTTCCTTCCCCCTTCCCTTTTCCTGTCTCCTTTCCCCCTTCTTTCTCCTCCCTTTCTTTCCTCTCTCCTTCCTTCTCCTGTGCCCTCCCTCTTGTCAGTGCTGGGGATCAAACACAAGGTCTCATGGATTCTAGGCTCCACTACTGAACCACATCCCCAGCCCTTATCTCTTTCTCTGCCTTTTCTATTCCCTCCATCTTTGCCTATGGTTATGTTGGACCCACCAGGGACATTCAGTCTACCCTCAAGTCAGCTGATTAGCAGACTTTATTCTATCTGCAACCTTCGTTCTTTGCCATATAATGTTTCACAGGTTCTGGGGAGTAGAACATGAACAACTTGGGGAGTCATCTCTCTGCCTATCATAATGTGTACTTATTTTATATATGTAGTTTATTTTATATATAACCAAATATATTTTTATTTCATTTAATTCATAATAACTGTATGAAAAAAGAACTACTTTAAGATGAAAAAAACTGAGGCTAGGTAAATTAGGAAGTATGTCTAAGTCCAGGACCAATAAATGACTGGATATTTGAGCCCATGGCTATATTCCTTTAAAGCTGTGTCTTTAATAATTGGACGATACTAAAGTTTGTATGCTATAAATTGTGTTCTTTTTTTTTTTTTTTTTAGGTTTTTTGAGACAGGGTCTCGCTTTGTGGTTCAGGCTGGCCCTGAGCTCAGCCTCCAACTCACATCACAGCAATCCTCCTGCCTCTGCCTCCCGAGTGCTGGGATTACAGGCGTGAGCCACCACTCCCGGCACTGTGGTATGTGGTACTGGTGTCTGCTGGGCGTGAGTCTCCACACCCAGTATAGTATGTGGTTACCGGGGATCGAACCCGGGTCCTTGTGCTTGCAAGACAGGCACCGGAACCACTGAGCTAACTCCCTGGCCCTATAAATTGTGTCCTTATTTTTATTTTCTGAGGAAAAGATGACTGTCATCAAAATTACATTTTCTTTTTGTATGTAGTTGTAGGAAAGATCAAGGAGTACAGATCAGTTAAAATTCAAATAAACATGTTGCTTTAAAATAAAAGTGCCTCGGGCCTTAGGGGAGTTAGCTCAGTGATTCTGGTGCCTGTCTTGCAAGCACAAGGACTCGGGTTCAATTCCCCGGTAACCACGTAACAATACTGGGTGTGGAGACTCAACGCCCAGCAGCAACCAGTACCACATACCTCAGTGCCTGGCGTGGTGGCTCATGTCTGTAATCCTAGCACTCGGGAGGCAGAGGCAGGAGGATCGCTGTGATGTGAGTTTGAGGCTGAGCTCAGGGCCAGCCTGAACCACAAAGCGAGACCCTATCTCAAAAAACCAAAAAAAAAAATTAAAAAAAAAATTTTTTAAAGTGCCTTATTGTGCTGCATATATATAATCATAGAGGTTTGGTAAGTGACTTTTACTTTTCATACTATACTCAGAATTTCTGGACTGTTAGCACTGTTTAGTTTTTTGAGGAGTTTTAAATTGTTTTTAGTACTGGGGGTGGAACTCGACACTTTCAGCCTGTGAGGCATGTGGTGGTGCCTCTGGGCTAAATCCCCAGCCCAGCGGTGGTTTCTTTTAAAACGTTCAGTTGGTATAAGTTTTTCTAAAGATATGAGCTTCCGCTTTGCTCATTTGCAGAGTTTAAAAGACCCCAGGAAGTGATACTGTCCATTCTCTTCCCTTGAATATCTTAATTCTTTGCTGTGCACTGCTACTTAGCAGCATATGCAGAATTTTTATTTCTGTGACATTAATTTCCGTTAGTATGTTTCTCTGTTTTTCTGTATGATGATTCTTCAGGGAAAACAAGTACAATTAAATATAATTTATCCCAGTCAGGGATTGATATTATAAGTAACAAGGTAAAATCTGAAAGAAGTGGCTGCAACTAAATAAAGCGCCTATAAAACTTTCAAAGGGTATAGTACTGAACTTTAAGAGAGAAAATGGCTGATGGCATTTCTGATGGAAATGCAGCATACTGAGGAAAACACTCGATAGTGGAAGCAATCCAGGTAACAAAAGGAAAAATCATAGAGAGGAGGCTCTTAGCATTTTATATTTTCTCGTGTCATTTCAAGGATATAAAATAGCCTTGAAAGCACCTTGTATGTATGAATATTTTCCTCTGTCTTAACACAGAGCTTTTCAGAGGAAATTTGAGTCAATAATATTTATATTCGTGATCGTCATAAAAGCAGCCTGCAGATATCCACCAAAGAAAGTGAGTCACATTTGTTCATGTAAACTTCTTAAAAACTAGGTGAGCAGTTAGATGATCAGTTTCAAATTCAAATCCTAGTTCACAGTGGACCATGAGCGCCCTAAAGGCGGGGGAGGGAAGTCAGGGGAAGGAGCAGAGAGAGAAGCATGTGATTCTGAGGGGTTTGGATGTGGCAGCAGTTCCTTATTATACGTCCTGAAATGATACTACCGACTGTTTGAGGATGGTGATTTTATTTTTAGTTTCTACCTCTCTGAACCTAGGACTGTCTGGGATACAGTAGATACTTAACAAATCATTAATGAAGGGGGAAGAGACAAAAAGGATTGGATTCTATGATGACACCAAGCCAAGGGATGGGGTTATGGAAATTAACTACTTATATGAATTTTGAACATACATTCTGTGCTTTAAAATGTTTCAAAGCTGGGCATGGTAGTACATGCCTGTAGTCCAAGCCACTCTGGAGGCTGAAGCAGGAAGACGGAGATCACTTGAGCTCTGGATTTCAAGGCATGCTCACATATAAATTATGAATTTGTGATCTCTTATACAAATATTTATACACATTATACATTCCAAATTTTTTAATGTAAAATAATATACTTAAAATAATTTAATGGTATTTTGTTAATAGTATGAAAGTCTTTTTGCTTTCACTTCATGCTTTTGTAGTTGTTGCCTTTTTAAAACCTTCATTTATCACTTTGTGATAAAAGATTTGAAGATCTAGTTCTAAGTTTATTCTAATAACTTTATTTCAAGTCATAGCTGAAAAGACTGTCAAAAAGGTAATTAGATTAACATGGGAGAAATGTATTATCATTGGATTTATTAAAGTACTCATTTTCTTTTGCAGTCTTATCAACCAGTTCTGTAAAAATTTCTGTTGAATTTTGACTAGTAAATTTCCATTTTCTGCTTTAAATCAACAGTTCTTGCAAAGCAAGAGCATTGCATTTTACTTTATCAACATGTATATTTAAAACTCACTAAAATTCATTATTTGAAAACTGTAGAAAATGATGTAATGTAGAAAACATTACAATTGTTTCCAAATTGTAATGTATACAGTTTAATATGCTTTTTTTAGATGCATTATTTTCCTTAAATAAAAATCATTCAGTGGGCTGGTGATTTAGTTTAGCGGTCCCATGCCTGCCTTGTAAGCGTAAAGTCCTAAGTTTGATTCCTGATACAAAAACAACCCGAAAACACACTGTCAGACATCTTTCCAAATATTTTCAAAATTTTCTCTCCTAAGTCCTTTCAAAACACATAAACACACAAAGGTGGTGAGGGGAAAAGATCTTTCTAACCCATTAATAAACTTTCCCTCAGAACTAAAGCATGACTCAGAGACAGGGGCACGTACCTTTAATCTCAGCTAAGCCATAGACTGAGGCAAGAGGATTCTAAGTTTGAGGTCAGCACTGTGTAAACCTAGGAGAACTTGTCTCAAAAAGAAAAAGGCTAAAGATGTAGCCTACTTACAGAGCTGGAGGGTCTGATTCTGTTCTCAGAACCAGAAACAAAAAGGTTGTGTGTGTGTGTGTGTGTGTGTGTGAGAGAGAGAGAGAGAGAGAGATCCATTATGTAACATAATATATTATCACAGAAAAAGGTCAAGAAGTTTATAGTCTGGATTACTTAGAATTTTGTTAGAGAATAATGCATAGTTCATCTTTTAAGTAATAACAGCTAGCGTTTATGTAATGTTTACGTTGGTAGTAGGTGTTATACTGAGAGATTTATATATATAGTTGTCTCTTAGTATCCACACAGGATTGGTTCCAGAACCTCTGTGGATACCAAGATCTCTAGATATTCAAGTCCCTTTTATAAAATACCATATAACGTGCTATAACATTAGCATTTAATATGTACATTCTCCTTATACAAAACTTTAAATCATCTTCAACTTAAAACAATGGATATAAAGAGCTATAATGCCTTAAGGACAGGTTGTCTTTGACACACCTGGTTGAGCCAGACATAGATTCTACAGAGAATTCATTGAGGTGACAACAGCAATGTCCTTAAACTAGAGTGTTTAAACCCTCACTTTTGAAATGGGTTCTATCATTAACTGCACATAATAGACAGTAAGTAACTGAGTCACCAGATGGACAGTATTTAAGAAAAGCTATTATTCACCACTGATAAGCAACTATAATAATAGTTATCTTCAAAGTCTAGCTAGCAGGTGTGAGCTTAAAGGCCTAATATAATTCTCTAAAATGTAGAGAATGGCTGACCGGATATGTGTAAATAAGTGTTGTTAATTATTAACAGACACAATTTATGTATATAATAGAAGTTCCAAACAAGATTGTGGGGAGGAGAGAAAATAAAAGAGAAAAAAGTGGTTGTTACTTTATTGTTGAGACTTAAAGACAATGGCATTTCACTAATATGGAAGTATGATAGTTTTACTTTTGATAATTAATAGTCTTAGCAAAATTTAAATTAATTTCCACTTACTTTTAATCAAAAATTGGGGCCAGCAGTTTAAGAGTTCTGATCTTTTACCACTTCCCCTTCGTTTTTCACATGAGTCTAATATAGAAAGTGAGAAAGTCCTGCGATCTGAAAAGCTGTATATTTGATCCTAATGTGGTATTGCTTTAAAATATAGTTTTCTCTTTATTAAAAAAGCACATTTGAACTCTAGGATTTGGACTTGATCTTTGAACACTTTAAACTTCATCTTAAATTTGAATGTAGCTAATTTGGCCCAAACAATGATGAGCTGTGAGCCTTTTGCCTGTGAGCAGTCCATTAAACTATCTTCCAGATCAAAGAAACAGTTCTGCTGTGTAAGGAGATATTAACTGGTTTCAACTTGAGTACTTATCATTATCCGAGTTTTCCAATTATACCTTCAGTTGCTTTGTGTTTCTGTTGTGTTGCGTTTTATCTGACACATGGTCTCTCTGTACAGTCCCAGTTTCCTTGAACTCACTGTATAGGTGAGACTGGCCTTGAACTCACAAGCTTCCTGCCTCAGGCTGGGAATGGAGGCGTGCACAGCTGTGCTCCACTTTGCTTTTTGTTTGTTTAAATTGTTATAGTTAGAAATTTCAATATATTTGTGATTTTTTTCCCCTCACATTCTTACTCAGTTTTGCAACAGGATTTTAATTATATTCAGAACCAATTTATCATTAGGATTATGTCTTAATCCTAAAATGATATTCTTTTATTTGAGATTGTAGGATGCTGTGATTGCCAGGCAGGTGTGCTGCCGCTGAGCTACATTCCCAGCCCCCAGGGTGCTGTGATTGGTATATAAACTGATAAACATAATTGGAAACTCTAGCAACAACTCACTTTTCACCCTCCTAAATGGGTGAATCTGTAATAAAATGAAGGCAAAAGAGCTATAAAGCAAAGGATATAGCTAAAAGCATCTTTACTTTTGTAACCATATCACTGGTCATTACCTCTTTAGACTGAACATCTTATCAGTTATTAAATGAATACTGGTTTTCATTTCCTTAACCAGTTGACTTATGAAGAAAAGTCATCCAGGTCCTGCGACTGCCATTTAATGGATTTTTTCTCCCTAGTGAAAGTGATCTTTCTTGTATTTAGAAGAGATGTCATTCATCTCTTCTAAAGTTACAATATGAGAACTACAAATAAGTTTTATATAACATAAAAATAAGAATGTTTCTATGTCAGACATTATTTTAGAGCAGAGTTTTCCATTTTGAATAGTGGAAGACAAAACCAAACATTCGCTTCATTGGATGTATTATCTAAAAGAAAATACAGAGCCATGGATTTAGCTCAGTGGTGCTGTGCCTGCCTGGCAAGCATAAGATCCAGAGTTCGATCCCTGGTACCAAATTAAAATTCCAAAAAACAAAACAGAAAATCAGTACCTAGGTAGATTTTTTTTTTCAAATGTATGGGTGAACAAATTAGGATTGCCAATCTAATTTTCTAAATTCTGAACATATATTAGTATTGTAATTGATTTTTTTTCTTGCTAGTTTTAGGACTTTATATAAAAATTATTATATGACTACAAATCAGATATATACCACATTGGCATTTTTACATCTAAAGATGAGGATTGTGTTAGTTTATCTTCTGCTACTGTAACAGAAAATCAGACTAGGTATTTATTTCTAGCACTAGGGGTATCAAACTCACAGCCTTGCACTTGGGAGGCAGGAGGCAGCACCACTGAGCTAATTCCCTGACCCCAAGAACAGGTATTTATTTATTTATTTTAATTTAAAAAAAAATTTTTTTTTTTAGGTTTTTTGAGACAGGGTCTCGCTTTGTAATTCAGGCTGGCCCTGAGCTCAGCCTCAAACTCACATCACAACAATCCTCCTGCCTCTGCCTCCTGAGTGCTGGGATGACAGGCGTGAGCCACCACGCCCGGCACTGTGGTATGTGGTACTGGTTCCTGCTGGGAGTGAGTCTCCACATCCAGTATGGTATGTGGTTACCGGGATCGAACCCGGGTCCTGGTGCTTGCAAGACAGGCACCGGAACCACTGAGCTAAATCCCCAGCCCAGGACTAGGTATTTATTATTAGAAATTGATCATAATCCCACTGTCTATAGACAGGGAGTGAGGTATGAAGAATAAAAGACAAGGCTTGAATAATTTCAAGAAGATGGTGGCCAGGGGTCCGTACCACACAGTGGGCAAAGACACTCCAAGCTTGCCACAATTTATTGGGTTGATAGAGAGTATCAGATGACTCAGGGTGATGACAGTCCTGTCCTGTGACAGTGATGCTTAGAGATGAGCAAAAGATAATAGGTGGGATGAGATAAATTGATAACAAATTTGTCCTTCCCCAGGTGAAAGGTTTCTCTTTTTGTATTGCTGTCTGTTCTCAAAGAACCAGGATGTCTTCAGCTGATATAATCTTGCCCTTGAGCATCACAACATCATGGGACCATTGAGGCCGCAGCTGTGACCGGAGGCAAAATGGAGTTACGTTGCTATATGCTGTTTCTACATGCTACATTCCAGAAACTTAAGTAGATTATGTGTGTGTTTTGAGACAGAAAGACAAATTTATCTTGAAAATGTCATGGTTCCCAGCTGTTTTCTCTAATTACAGTATGGCGATAGCTAGGTATTTGTCTATATTTACTTAAGGTTTCATATTATTTTCTTTATTTGGGAAGAAAAATTATACAACTTTTAAAAACCCAAAAATTAAAAAGCAGTTCATCAAAATATTTCAGCCCACTGCATACAGAAACTGCTACCATTTAGAATTATACAGCATTATCCTCTCAGTATGTAGTAACACATACTCAAAAATCATGTAGACCCGGGGCTGGGGAGTTAGCTCAGTGGTTCCGGCGCCTGTCTCGCAAGCGCAAGGACCCGGGTTCGATTCCCTGGTAACCACATAACAATACTGGCCAGCAGCAACCAGTACCACATACCACAGTGCCGGGCGTGGTGGCTCACGCCTGTCATCCCAGCACTCAGGAGGCAGAGGCAGGAGGATTGTGATGTGAGTTTGAGGCTGAGCTCAGGGCCAGCCTGAACCACAAAGCGAGACCCTGTCTCAAAAAACC
>PVIR01007547.1:0-60452 GCA_004026965.1 Petromus typicus | reverse complement strand
GCAAAAGTACTTCAAGATCAAACACATCCGGGCCGGGGAGTTAGCTCAGTGGTTCCGGTGCCTGTCTCGCAAGCGCAAGGACCCGGGTTCGATTCCCCGGTAACCACATAACAATACTGGGTGTGGAGACCCACACCCAGCAGCAATCAGTACCACACACCACAGTGCCGGGCGTGGTGGCTCACGCCTGTAATCCCAGCACTCGGGAGGCAGAGGCAGGAGGATTGTGATGTGAGTTTGAGGCTGAGCTCGGGGCCAGCCTGAACCACAAAGCGAGACCCTGTCTCCAAAAACCTAAAAAAAAAAAAAAAAAAAAAAAAGATCAAACACAACACATCCTGGTCTATGCAGTGAAACCCAGTCTCAAAAATATTACTATAGGAAAGTCACAAGATGATCATGAAGTCCTATTTCAACACACACTATGATATTCTATGAAACAATACCAAAAAGAAAAGAAAGAAATTCTGCATCCATGAGAAATTGTGAGAAGTAATGGAGGAATTTGATTGTCAATAAAAATGACTACTGTTGGAAACTATTACAAGTTGTTTCACGGTAAAATATCCTACAGAAGAATCATAATTAGTTTGAAGATGTAAAATGAGTATCATAAAGTAATTTGAAAATTTTGTACTGGGAAACTGGGAAAAAGGGGAATTTGGAATTAATTATTAAAGAAGAAAACTTAATATAATATTCAAAAATTATTAAACCTATGATGATAAAATAAACTTGGCAATTTCTCCAGAAATTGGCTGGCCTTTCTAATTTGCACAGAAGCCCCAAGCTCTCTGAGCTGACTCAGACAGAACCATCATCCACTCATCATCTCACTAAAAACTTGCTCTGATTTTTTTAACACCCAAAGGTTGCAAGAGAACAACTTATGAAATAGTTAATTATATTATTGTGAGTGAAGACAAGGTCTGAAAAGGCAGAAAAACAGAAAGTACTCTCAGAGTCAAATTACTTGTGGGCATGACACAATAAAGATGTTGATAAAGCTAATCGAGAATATTAGAATGGCATTCAGCACACAATTTGACACCCAGTGAGGTGCTAGGTTGGGAGGGTATCAAGATCAATGTTTACTCCTAAATATATATATATATATACATACCAACTGAAGATTGTATATATACCATTTGGTATATATATGTATATATATATATATATATGACTATGAGAAGAAAAATCTTGAAAACTTTGTACAGTGCCAAGAAAATTGTAAACCCCAGTTTCTGTGTTTTAAAAGGAATAAAACAAGAGTTTGAGCATCAATATTTGTTTATTGTGAAGAAATATTGCTCAGGGAACATTAAATATTAATTCTACTTTTAAAACAAAAAACGTACCTATACTGTTCAGTCAGATATCAAAGTGAGACCTTGATAAAATAAAATATTTATATATAAATAAAAGTATCTATAAAAGGATTCAGAGTTTATCTCTGCTTCTGCCAGTCTTACTCTATAGCAATAGAAGGTTTTCAAGACAGGAAAAGGCCACTTTCTAGACAAAAATAATGTTTTGAAAAGTCACACAAAGTTTTTTGGTACTAAAGCAATAGAGCACACATAAGGATTTGTCTTTGTTGCTAATTTAAAATCACTAAAACATTTATAATTCAAAAAGAATTTTACAGTGTGTTTCATAATAATTTATTCATTCGATTATAATTTATTTAGAATTTCAAAAAGTGACAGAGAATATATAAAAGTTCTACTCTTCTGAACTTTATATATGAGTTAGAAAAAGTTAAAGCAGAGAAAATAATGATTAAGAATATTGCAATAAGAGCTTGTATGAAAAAATAAATGAATATAAAATGAAAGAAAATTACTTTCATAGAATACTATAACAACTATCTAAATGTGCTTTATATGGAAGAAATGTTGATAAATACATAGCTACTAACAAATACTTGATTTGAAATTTCAATAGCAATTTTAATGAAGTATTATATCAACGGCAGTGATACAAGTTCCATGAGTACAAGTCAGAGGGTTTTTTGTTACATAACTCAAACTGTGATTAGAACTGCTCTGAACTAAGAGCTATGCCTGTTTTAGTTATTTATTTATCCTTTGTTCATTTCTTGCTGAATGACAGGAAGTCATGAACGGAGATTTTGGTAAGCAGGACGAAGGCTCCTCAACTTAAAACTGGTCTGACATACGAACAACTTGGCTTACTACAGGAATTTTAGTTTTAACTTATGACCAAAATCTTCAGTTATGAGCTGAATGCTGGCCACTTGTGCTTACAGATGGTCACTGATGCAGATTTAATCCTCGAACAGTTCTGGAAAGAGCATTAGCACATCGTGTCTCCCTAAGGACAGTGAGATTTGCTTGGGAAGAAAGTGTGGAAGAAAATACGACATAAAATTCTAAGAAGAGAGAGACTTTGCAGGCTGTAGAGAGGAATCTGACCGATGGAAGTTACAACCAGCCCCTGCGAAAAAGTCAAGTTAGCAAGTCAAGGGTCCACTGCACTTGTAAAGACTGGGTATCTTTTATGTTCATCACAAAATTTAGCAATCAAGAATAAATACACTGTGTAAGTTATTGTTTTATACCATCTTTTAAGGACATGGATGTTGAACACTATCTAGTTAATACTATCGTGTAGTACATATCAGTAAAAATTGTAATGATATTTACACATCTGTGACCTATTTATTTCACTTATGAAGATGTCCTCAAGGTACACCCATTTGAGTATGAATGACTCAATCTTATCATTTCTAATGACATATATACAGTTGATATTGTGAAATAGAAAATATATAAGAGGAAAGAAGGCATAATGATAAATAATGAAGGGAGAAATAATGTGATAGTAATAAAGAAGAAGGAAATTATGCTTATGTATATAGGTGGTGGGGGGTTGCAGGCCAGGGGGGAAGGGGAAAAATGAGAATGATGTCATGTCAAATTCTGGCACAAACTCTCAATGTTAAATGCGATGATGATGTGTATTCATAATGTACCAATAAAGATTTGAGTTTTAAAAAAAAGTAATGGGGCCGGGGATCTAGCTCAGTGATTCCCACGCCTTTCTTGCAAGCTCAAGGACCCTGGTTGGATCCCGGTATCCACATAACAATACTGGGCGTGGAGATTCACCCCAGCAGCAACCACTACCACACACCATAGTGCTGGGCGTGGTGGCTCACACTTGTAATCCCAGCATTCTGGAGGCAGAGGCAGGAGGATTGCTGTGATGTGAGTTGGAGGCTGAGCTCAGGGCCAGCCTGAACCACAAAGCAATACCCTGTCTCAAAAAAACCTTAAAAAAAAAAAAAGTAATGAAGGAAGAAGACAAGAAAAACAAAAGGAATAAATAAATAGAAATCAGGAAAGTACAAGTGAAAGATAAGAAGGAAGAATGAAAGGAATGAAGAAGGAAAAGACAAAAGAAAGGCAAAGAGGAAGGAGACAGCAGTTAAAACAGGAGAGCTGAGTGAATGTAACATGTCAGTAGCTACATATCATTGCATATCTAAGCATACAAATAGTTGCTGTCATCCAAAAAATCTAACATTTAGGTGCACATGCTCAGAGGAGTAGCACAGTGACAGCTGTTACGAAAGTGAAGGGCCACATAAGGTCAGACATCCTGTTTAGGGAAGACTTCAGAGACAATATTGATTGCTGTCTCTATGTTTGTCCTTTGCTAAACAAAATAAGACTTCATACTGACTGAGATTTGCCTGTTTTCATCCACTAGACCTTTAGTATGGGCCACTGCGTAGTAATATAAACTCATCATGTCCAAACTAACCTTCCCATTCTATTCTCTGGATTATATCTCCCCCCAAACTTTATTTCTTGCATAGGTCATACATCTCATTGCTTAAGCAGAAAAGCTTCAGAAACTCTCTTACCTTTAGCAAATCTACCATATGATTTCCTAGTCTTTTCAACTTTCCTCCTAATGAGTCATAAACCATTTCTTTCTATTAATACTTACATTGCCTTCAACCCGAACTTGTTGCAATTCAGACATAATATTTCTTCCTTGATTTAAAGGTTTAGTGATATCTTTTATTAAAAATAAACAGATTGAAATAAATTCAGCAGTGATTTGGTCCATAAATAGATTCCCCGCCTCACATTCTCTGTTCTGTAGTCATAAGCGCTTGCAATTTACCACGTGTCTCATTCTTCTTCTTATGGTGTAATCCTCCACATGATGTTTCATCTGCCTTAAGTACCCTCATCTCTTGGACACACACATTTCTCCTTCTCAGCCTTCGCATGTCCTATCTCCTGCACAATACTGTAGTCGTAGCACCCTTCCATACCTCTTCAGAGTGCTTAATAAAGCACTGCACTTGATGACAAATCTCATCTTCTCCACTCAGTAATGAAGCTTCATTTTTTATGGAAGCCAAATGTCTCATCCTATTCCCTTAGGCCACTGTCTACCCCATTGCAGGCTCAGACAAACAGCAAACTGATGAAAGAATTAATTCAAAAATGAAACATCAAAATTAATTTAATATGTTATCCATAAAATACTTGCAGGGAATTAGTTCATAGGTAAGTTATTTTCCAATTATCAAACTTGCAATCATTATTTAAAAATCAAAAACATTTCATGATCTTGCATTATGACCTAAGACAAACTGCATCCCAATTATGTTTACAGAAGGTGTGTGGATGGAGGCACATCTGCATTTCTACTCAGAAAATTTAGTTTTATCAGCAATGTAACACAGAATTAAAGATCAAAGATGGTGAAATGTAAATTTGTGTTCTTAATGTAAATTAGCAAACCAGTGCAATTTGTAGAATTTTTAAAACTCCAAGATATGTGCGTAAAATATTTTAAACTACACCATGTTTTCTTCTCATTTTAAAGATAATGCAAACTCTACATCATCAAACTGTAAGTTTGAAAATGTCCATTCCAAGTTCCTTTTTACCATAAGTCACACATTCCCACACAGACAGACATAAAAACCTTAGAAATTCAAAGAGGAAAAGCACTGAGGTAGAAGAGCACTTTACTTGTGATGCACATAAAATGCACACATATGTGCACATATCCATACACACACATAAGGTGTGATAAAAATATCCAGTGGATATTTAATTTTTAAAATTCATGACAGTAAAAGACACATTACCTTGTATTCCCTGGAACTGGAATGGGACTTCTGGATCTTTTCTCAAAGCAAAATGATGATTAAATTCACGTTTTGAATGAATCTAGGCTATCAAATGTCAATAAAAATCAGCTAACACAAGCAAACATCTTAAGAGAAAAAGTACATAATATTGTTTCAATGGCACTTTAAATCTGGCAATGCTTCTTAAGTCTTGATTAATTAAAAAGCAATAAAAATGATTCAGGAGATGATGGTAGTGACATAATAAGCTAGAATCAACATTTAGTAAGACAAACTATTCTATTACTAAACATACTCCAGAAAATGAAAATAAACACAATGTGGTAATATAAAGCACAATTTTGATAAAATGTTCCAGCAGACATTTCTTTTGGAGGGCAACTATGAGACATCTATATACCACTATCCACCACATGCTCACTGGCTCCTCCAAACTGAAACTGTGCTTATGGTGATGATAAAAGAAATCAACTGGCACATTTTAAATCTAAATTTAATAGTTCAGTATCTTTGTAACCACGAAATCTCCAAAATAGACAACATCAGAAGCATTTCTCAAGTGCTCTCCCAAATGCTTATCAATCTGAAGTGAAATTGCTTATTTTCTTCTTGTTCTCCACTTCACACAACTGAAAGCTTTGTAAGAGGAGTCTTTTTATAGCATCTTTAATGCTTAGCATTGTCTGGGTAAAAATGTCTCTGATCTTCTCTTCATGTCTAACAAAATCAAACACCACAATTGCAATAAGAAGAACAAATCATATGGAGAAGCACAGAGTTTCTCAGTATGAGGATTTTAGAAAGGTCCTATCAACCCGAAGGCTGTGTTAAGTGATTGTGAGACAGGTCTGAGAAAATACAACTCCACTGTATGATAGATGTGGTTAACAATTTGGGTAAATTCCCTAATGAAATATTTTATTACATCTTAATAAGGAGAAAAGAAGACAGGACAAAGGCTGCAGCCATAATCATGAAAGCAGCAGCAGCAACTCAGTAATTAAATAAGGATAATTCATGTTGTTTCTTGGTTTGGACATTGTTCATGCCTTTGTGTCTGTTCAAATATTATAAGAGCTTTGGAATGAATTGTGTCAAAGATCATGACCATCTAGTCCTTCGCTTTCTGCAAGGTCGTGCTGCGCCATCCATCAAGAATGAGTGTTTATTTCCTTTCATCTTGATTTTGAGGTGGCTTGAAATCTTGCTTTGAGCAATGGAGGACAGCTGAAGGCTGCTCCGTATCCATAACAGGCTATAGATATGTGACTGACTCTGCTTTGCCTCTTGGAAGATATTCACCATTTAAGAACCTGATAATTCATCTTCCTGTAAAGATTTTGTCCTACATAGGAAAGAGAGGAAGCACCAAAAATGTGGCAGAGGTCTCATTAGTTGCTCCAGGATAGTTTAACCCTAACTGAACACATGAGCTTTATTGGCCAAGCCAATAGAAGAACCATCCAGTCAATCAAAATAATTGTGATTTTAAAATGATCATTTGGTGGATAATTTTTAATAAGCAACAAATACTATACTATCCCGGAGTAAAAGTTAATCAAACACTCCAGGAACCCATTTACTTAAGAGCCATGTACATTTCTTGAAAGTAAAAATATTTTTGTTATAAATAATGAGAAAATGTGAAATTTTTTTTGAGAATTTTTTTTTCTGTTACCAAAGACTAAGGGAAAATTTAAGCAGCAGAAATATTTTTTCAAGTGTATAAGGATTATTCACTTGACTATTTCTAAAAATTCTTGATACAAAAGCAAAATAAAAATAAATCAAGTACTTTTGAGTAACTAAGTAGTATGATTGAATTTAATATGAGAAAGCAGAGAAGACAAGTCTTACATTCTAAGTTAGAGAAATGATAACACCTAAATTATTGAGACAATAATTTTGGCATGAAATCTGAAGTTTCCAGATTAGAATATAGTAGGGCTTGCATTCTAATGGGAAGATCAAGAAGTCCTAGCATTATCACTGATGAACTAAGAAGAATGTCGAAGTTTCAACAAAAGAGTACCTTACAGGATTCTTTCAGATGTGGCGAGAAGTTTTCCATAAGGACACCAGGCAGCACCGGACTTGAGTTAATAATTTACTGAAAGTCAGTGTTCCAAGTCCAGAATGGTGATCTCTTCTTTCTTGTGATTATCCCAGAGGTCTGTTCAGTTTGATGCTTATTCAACATGCACTTTATTAATTGTTTCTTTGACTTTCTAGAGTGAGAGAGACTTCTGAATAATGTCTGTGAAATGTTCCTATTTCAAAGAGCATAATTTTCAGTAGACATTTCAGAATGAACTAAATACAGACATTGGTAGCATTTGTCCACTGTATTGTCTAGCAATCATCATTTGTACTTCAATAACATTCTTCTGATGGCACTGTAATGAGTAATTTTGTGTGAGCTTCACCAGGTGAGGAGATACCCAGAAAGATGTTTCACCAGAACCAGAGAGTATTCTAGAAAGTAATATTTTGATTTTATAGACTGCATATGGAAGACTTACCCTAACCAGTGCTTACAGGTATCATTAACTGAATAGAATGAGAAGAAAGGAATTTTTTTCTCTCTTTTTGGGATGAGATATCTTCTTTTTCTCCCAGACATTCACTGGACCTTGTGATTCTCTGACCTTGGAGCTCAGCCCGAATTATACCCCTAGCTTTTTTGGTTCTATTTGTATGCAGGGTCTGTGCCATTCTATTAAGCCCATGACCTCATTTCCAGGTCCATCCTTACAGTGGAAGCTGAAAGTCAACTGTAGCACAGGGTGCCCTACTCACCTGCTCTATCAACTTGGAGGCATGTAGAGAAATGGTAAAACTATGGTGATAGAAAAAAGGGAATAATATTTTTGATCATTCTTGGTACAGTCCTAGAAAACAAGCTGTGTTGTCAGAGAAGTAAGAGTAATTGCAAAATTTGCTCTCTTCTTTTTCATCTCTGGACGTCTTGCTCTTTAGTGCACTGGTTTGAAATAAATAAATAAATAAGAATCTCAAGTAACAAAGCATTTAATTTTCCTGTGGTTTCTATTGGCTCAATAACAGAGGCACCTGAGGTTTTCCAAAAGAGAAAGAAACAGGAAATCACAAGATCAAACGTCTGGCTGGCCTTGAAGCAAATACTAAATCTGATTCTAGCGGTTGCAGTGGAGACAGCCACAATGCTGGTGCCACTAATACATCATTTAAACCCCACCTAGTAGCAGCGAGTTTCTAGGTGTCCATTTGCAAACTGCTGAGGTTGCTGATGCAGAAAAGTTGTCTAAAGGGGCAAAGAAGTTCTTCAGTTCCTATTGATACTGTTCTAACTGCAGGGAAAAAATGGTTTGGAGGAGGTGGGTCAGATCACAGATAAGATGAAAATAAGTTAGAATCTTGGTATTAATTTTAGTTGTAACTCTGATTGAAGACGTGTGAAATGTTCTTTCTGCTCTAGCAGATGGGCTGAAATGAGCACAGTGACCTTGCAGTGCTGTGAGTTGCTCGGGCTAATTGGGTTACAAAATGACGGTATCAGAAGACTGGGAATCAGATATAACTTCCTCATTAGAACAGGTGGCCTTTCAGTGCAAATGTAAAAGTGTCTTAATTGAGACGGGGAACTTTAATTGGTAAGAGTGCACCAAAAGCAATTTCGTTTTGAAAGTTCTGATTAAAATATGGTGGATCTGAGTACAGAATCAGGCCAGGTATGTGGCTGTTGGCGCAGTTCTCACACTGAGTATGTTTCATTATTGCTCAGAAGCATCTCACAGAGTAGACGATGATTAGAAGCTCTGTGTCCTGCCCACTGGAAGGTATCATTGTCTTTGAGTCGACAGCCATTTAGCTGCACAATTCCGCTTAATGAAAAAAGACAGAGGATGCAGCAACCAAAGGTGTGTTCAATAATTTCCAAGGGGCAAACCCTGATCCACATGCAGCTCCTAGTTTGTTAAAATGATCTGGTGTTATGAATGTACTGATGTCCTATATTTGGTGAGGGGAAAATGTCTTCCATAACATGAAGCTAATTGAAATATAGTAGGTTGGGGTTAAGGCCAGCAATACCCTTTAATCTTAACCAAAGCAACATTTCCCAAGAAAAAGAAATTTTTACTTGCTTTTATAGATTTAAAATCATGACTCAAAATTATAATTTCTAAGCTGAAAGCGATCAGTGTGGTAAAAGTACAATTGTTCAAATTTGGGTGAAAAGTAAGAAGTAAGCCATTTAAGAAGTAACAATCATTGGCCCTGTGGACCAGGATGGATTGAGTATATCCTCCTCCAATGCCCAAATCATACACTGAAATGCCATCTCCTAATGTGGTGATAGTGGAAGGTGGTATGTTGGGACAAGTTAAGGTTAGGAGAGATCATGAGGGCATAGCTCTCATTGATGGGAGGCGTGTTCTCCTAAGAGTCAAAATGTTCCCTCCTCTGCTTCCAGAAGGATATGGCTAGAAGATGACTGCCACAAGGTAAGAAGCAGGACCCTCTAGGAAGCTTAATCTGCCAGACACTTAATAGTAATTTACCCTAGAACTGAGAGAAATAAATTTCTACAAATGTAAGCCACCCAGGATACGTGTAGACCATGTGTATTTGTTTGTTTGTTTGTTTGCTTTTTGAGACAGGTTCTTGCTTCATTGTTCATGCTGGTCCTGAGCTCACTATGTAGTCCAGGAGAGCCTCTAACTCAGAGCAATCCTCCTCCCTCTGCTTCCAGAGTGCTGGGATTATAGGTCTGAGCCACCATGCCTGGCAGTCTAGGCTGTGTTTCAGCAGCTTGAATGGACTAAGATGACATTCTACTTCAGATTGGAAAGAAGAACTCCAAAGTGAAATGAAAGAAATCATAAACTTGCTGAAAACAGAGCAATCCGTGGAGACTCCTCTGATCATGGTTCTGACAGAGCTCGGGACTGAAAGCTGATGACTCACTTTTATGATACCATTGCAAAACAGCCACTGTCTACATTTGTAAGTCTCCTGCCTGAATACAGATAGTAATTTGACAAACAAAACAGAAAACAACACAAAGCACCAGATCCTTTGGAGACTCTTGTCGGTGTTCTTTCATGCTTTATATGGAAACCTTGCCCACACTCCGGGAAAAATTACATCATCAACTTTTTGCAATAGGGCAAAGCCATTTTGTTCTATCAACTTACTAGATAATATGACTTTGTTCATTCTCTGTTGAGTCATGCAATTTACCTTTACAAAATGCAAAGTCAAGCCTGCAGATCAGAAATGCCTTAATTTCTGCAAAACACTAAACTTTTGGAATTGATGTTTCTATAAAAATAATTAACTAAATATTTTGTATTTTGTATGAGTTTTAAGATCTCTAATATTGACTCTAAGAACCACATAAAGTTAATAGGACATTGGGAGATATCTAAATGTAACATGAAGATAAATATGAAGCACCATTTAGTTTCCTTACAACTGAATCTTGTGAAGCATCATGAAAACATGTAGCTTGTTATTCTATAGAGGGGGACAGAAAGCAATAAAGTTTTAAGAGTTAAGAATAAGTTAGAGGGCCGGGGATTTAGCTCATTGGTTCTGGTGCCTGTCTTGCAAGCACAAGGACCTGGGTTCAATCCCGGGTAACCATATACCATACTGGGTGTGGAGACACGCCCAGCAGCAACCAGTACCACATACCACAGTGCCGGGTGTGGTGGCTCATGCCTGTAATCCCAGCACTTGGGAGGCAGAGGCAGGAGGATTGCTGTGATGTGAGTTTGAGGCTGAGCTCAGGGCCAGCCTGAACCACAAAGCGAGACCCTGTCTCAAAAAACCTTAAAAAAAAAAAAAAAAAAAAAAGAATAAGTTAGAAAATATTTTGCTTAAAAAAGACACTGTTTTAAAACACAGAAAAAATATAAAAACAAAAACAGATAAGCATGCAAATTGTTAATACTTTAGCAACCATTTGAGAATTACTCTATTTTTTAGATAAACTGCTTTACTGATACAAACTATTATGATATAAAAAGCAAAGTAAATTTATTTGGTTAATTAACATAAGCAAAACCCAAGCTGATATTATTTTCTTACTAATAAAAGTTATAATATAACATAGCACTCATCTTCTATCCCAACTAGTTTCTTCTAAAATTGAATTATTCATTTATAAAAATAGCACGACTACATTACACAGTGATTTAATATATTTCTTATGTTACAACAAATCATATTTTCAAAATGCTCCTTGATTTATGATCAGTTTACTTGAAATGAGTCTACTGACTGTCTAAAATAGTATGAAAAATAGTGGTAAAAAAGGCAAACAGAGAGAAAACTTCTCAGGTATTCTTTTTTTAATTCAAATCTTTATTGGTACATTACATATGCACATCATCATGGCATTCAACACTGAGAGTTTGTGCCAGTGTATGACATGACTTGATTCTCATTTTTTCCTTATTTATGAGTTCCTATGGGATGGCCTTTTTCTCATGGCAGCATGAGGTCTACTTGATCAATCCCCAGTGAAACCGGTGAAAATTATTATAATAAGTATGTAGGCATTTAAAGATTTCAAAAGTGGCCCTAGAAATCTAAGCACAAACAGCCAATGAATAGAGATCTAGTCAAGAAAATCTAAGAAAATTTGTCAAGAAACATGGGTGTCTGAGGCGCTGGAGCCCAGAGAGCTTTTCTCTTCTGTGTTCTGTCAGGTCTCACCCTAGAGATGCCAAAGGAGACTGCTTCAGTCAAGAACAAAACACCCTGCCCCTGGCCCTGCCCCTGCTCCAGGCTCCCATCTGGAGGGTGTCCTCTAGGAAGGAGCAGGACTTGGGTATCCTCACTTGGCTTCCAGCTCCCTAGCTTATGGGATAGAGTATGTGTGTGGTGAAAAACCATTTCTTTCACCAAACGTCATGGTCATCTTGGGTTATAAAGGATTCTAGGAGCCAGAGACTCTTGAGTTAACAGTTCCCTTCACAGAGGCAGCTGAGAAGACCTTTGTTTACTCATCTACATTACTGAATCCAAGTCTTAGAGTTGGGTGTCTCTTAGAAGGAAGTGCTCCCTTGTTGTCAAAAACATTGTCAGAACTCTGGTTCTGGGATTTGATTGTAGTGGATGTTGTTGGAGAGTTTACTGGAGATATAAATAGTGAAGTATTATCTAATTTTCCCCAAATGATCTATCTTTATACTTAAGAGATCGTACAGAATTTAAACATAATAATACAAATAAAATTAGTGGAAATTATAATGACATGAATTGGGGAGATGCTTATGTACTTAAAGAAGTTAGTTAGGATTATAAGCATTCTGTCTTCCAGGAGAGAAAGAGAAAAGAAAGATGAGAAAAAAACTAAGTATAGAAGGATCATACCTCATCATAATAAAGGCTGTGTATGACAAATCCACACCTAACTTCATACTTAACAGGGCAAAACTGAAATCACTTCCAATAACCAGAAATAAGACAGGAACATTCACTCTCACCATTTGAATTTATATAGCTCTTAAAATTATAGCCAGAACAATTAGAGAAGAGAAAAAAAAAATTTCAAAGAGAAGGAAAATAAACTATCTGAATTGCATATGATTTTATACATCAAAAAAACCAGAATCTATCAAAAGCATGTAAAAACTGACAAAAATTCAGTTAATAAACAGTATACAAAGTCAACAGAAAAGCTACTCATTTTTCTATACATGAATAATAAACTTTCTGGGAAAGAAATCAGTAAAATAATGTTATTCACAGTACTCACGAAACTAAAATAATTAGAAAAAACCCTAAATATGTTACTTATGTAGGGAAAATTATGAAAGAAATAAAAGAAGACACGAGAAGGTAGAAATACTTTCGATGTCCATGGACTAATAAAATTAATACTTTGCTGGGCTGGGGATTTATCTCAGTGATTCTGGTGCCTGCCTTGCAAATGCAAGGGCCCAAGTTTGATCCCAGATAACCACATACAAAAATTCTGGGCATAGAGACTCAGGCCCAGCAGCAATTAGAACTACATACCACAGTACTGAATGTGGTGGCTCATGCCTGTAATCCCAGCACCTAGAAAGCAGAGGTAGGAGGATTGCTGTGAGTTCAAAGCTGAGCTCAGGGCCAGCCTGAACTACAAAAAATGAAACCTTGTTTTTTTGTTTTTGTTTTTGTTTTTGTTTTAAGCAAAAACAAGAATTGACAAACCAGATTATATCAAATTTAAAATCTATGTAATAAAGAAACAATTGAAAGTATATCCATGAGAATGATATTAAGACATTTCCAGCTAATTATCTGGAAGTGGATTGGTATCCAGAATGTTTAAATAGTTGAAAAAATGTGCAACAAAAATTTGATTGAAAATTTATCAAAAACTATGAATAAATATTGCTAAAAAGAAGAAACAAATTTGGACAATAGATGCAAGTCAAAATGATGATGACTTTCCATTATACCTAGTTGAAGGGCTAATATCAAAAGAAAGAAAGAATGAAGGAAGGAAGGATAGAAAGAAAGAAAGAAAGAAAGAAAGAAAGAAAGAAAGAAAGAAAGAAGAAAGACTTAGCAATCATATGGACAAAAAGCATCAATAAAAAACAGCTGATAAGAATATAAATTACTGCAGCCTCCATGGAAAGCAATATGGAAATTCTTCAAAAAACTAAGAATAAAACTATTACATGATTCACTTTTTCCATCCCTGGGTGTATATTCACAGCAAATTAAATCAAAAAACAAAACATTTGGTTGCCATTTTGAGATGTGGTAGGAGAAGGTGAGGGACTTTGTCCCTGGACCATTCCTATTCTCTCTCTGTCATCTCCATGTCTGTTTCTATCTCTATCTTTGCCTTTGTTTTTGTCTGTCTGTCTCCCTCTCTCTCTCTGTCTCTCTGTCTTTCCTTTGATCACCTGTAGGATGGACTTGTCCTTCCATCATGATACGCTGCATAACCACAGCTCAGAAACAGTGGATTCAGCTGCCCATGTAATGAAACTTCTGAAATAAGGAGGTAAAATAAATTGTTCTTCTTTCATATAATTCATCTCAGGTGCTTTGTCAGTGCATCAAAAAACTAACAAAACTATTAGAAGATGAACATCGGAGCCTTAAGGAAATTAGCGGGGAGAGAGACAGACAGACAGACAAGATCATGTTCTCCACTGAGATCTTATCTTTTGCTCAGACTTTCAGTGGAGTGGATGAGCCCCAGAAACCTTTAACATTAGGAGCAATTTAATCTCTGTAGACCACCAACTCAAACATTAATTGGAAATAATAATATTTAAACAAATCAGGATTCTAGGCATTCTATGCACAATCAAGTTAGTACATAAAATTTACAAATCAGCCTTTGTTAACTGGGCAACAGTATGTGTTTCCTTAACCATACTTAAAGACAAAGTTGCAAGGTCATATTTCTATCCAGTATGATACAATTATCCTAAGTACAACTGAAAATATACTCCTTCCCAAGAAAACTAAGTACATCCCTGAGTAATATTTATTATCTGTTTCAATCTCCTAGAGATTAAATAGTGTAACAAAACTGATGGTACTTAAATATTGTGATATAAATGACACACCGTGTTGCACATAGTGGAATAAGAAAAGGAGGATGACAAAGATATTTGAGACACCTACATGTGCCTATAAAAGAAAGAGAAACCACTCATCATAAGTTTTTCCTGTAGTCAGTCCCAGAGCTCTCCCTGACATTGTCCTTTACTTTGTGGAGCAATTGACTCAAAACTTCATTGCTGATGGGTCAGGGTCATTAACTGTCCAAGCTGAATCACACTTTAGTTTTCTATGGACCTGATTATGGTCACAGTAGCACTAAGAGACATCCTGCCCTAGGCAATTGCCTCTACTGCACCATTTACTTCCTTCCTCTGACTCTAAAGTTCAAGTTCAATTTTCCCTGTTAATCAAAACCAATCACACAGAAATTTCCTTTTTTGCCTGTTGCTGTAGAGGCTGAGGAATCCAAAGTGTTTGTTGTAACTTCTAGCTCAATGCAGTCATTATTTTGTCTTCACAAAAGCCATGAATCTATGGAACTAGAGGTTAAAAATATTTCTCTTTGTAAGTTAGCCCCCAAGCAAGCAGAGAGCAAGAGTGAGAACAGGCAATGGTTTTGCTAGTGGGCCACAATGGATGACTGTGATAGCTTCTGCTCCCATGTTTGTTACTTAAATACTGAATCCCTAAGTACTGGCTGTGGGAGAAGTAAAATACTGGAAGTGGATCAGATGATATACAGCTTTCTGGAAAACTGAGTTCTAGCCACATGCCTCCTCCTTGTTGGGGGGGGGGGGTCATCGAATCAAAAAAAAAAAAAAAAGCTTTCCATTATTGTATCATGAACACTGGCCATTGTCACAACTCTCAGGCTGTGGAGTTAATTCATTGATCAGAAGCGGCATTGTGTGGAGCATCATGGTGGCAGGTTAGACTTCCTACAGACATCCTACAAATGTTAGTTACCACAGAAACATCTCATGCAAAGGAAGTAGATTTGTATCCTGATAAATGTTCATGTAAGAATAAATAATACCCTTTCCACGTCCAAGCCAGTCCAATATAATCCATCAGCTGACAAGTCTCCCCAGGGCATCTGGCCATGTTGGAGGCTCCAAGTGGGTCTCTGATCTGACAGTGCATGGCATCACTGAGTGGAGACCACAGGTGCTGAATCTACCATAACCTCCTCGCCTACTCTATGGCCACATAGCTCAGGATCCAACTAGACAATAGCAGGAAGTCCTGTGGGAAGGAGTCTGTTTATTATCCTAGAATGAGTCATTCTTGCC
Source organism: Petromus typicus (assembly GCA_004026965.1). Lineage (NCBI taxonomy): Eukaryota > Metazoa > Chordata > Mammalia > Rodentia > Petromuridae > Petromus > Petromus typicus. The sequence goes on along the minus strand of PVIR01007547.1, from coordinate 44,504 downwards.
TTTGATAATTAAAGTCTTCCTGGGGTGTGTTCACCCTCTGGTGAACACCTTCAGAGTGTACTCATATTTTCATGTTTTCTGACATTCAGAGACATCCACAATTTCCTTTTTACTAGTATCTAACCATACTTCTTTCAGTTTCCTAAACACCCAGTCAAATTACTGACCAAGGCAAGACTGAGTATGTTATCATTTGCCCAGAAACTTCCTCTTTCAAGCAAAATGAGGAACAAGCTACAATACTTGAAGTTCTACCAATGAAGAATACATGTTTTCAACCTCATCGTTCAGGGATGTCTCAGGAAGAGGTTGGAGTGCTACAATTGTCAATTGCCAATGTCAATATGTTGCACAGAAACTACTATAAGCCAGGGCTGAATCGTTTGTCTCCTCTTTCAATTAATTATAGGGACTTCTCCATCAAGCTGTAATCACCAGCAGGAGAGAAAAGTAGTTCACCAAGAGTGGGGACCACAGTTTTCGGGCTGCTGGTTCATATGATTTATTTGCACCTTCATGGCTTCTTTGTGCCCAATCGCCTATGCCACTTTGATTTGACAATGAAATGCTGTGGTCATGTGAGTTATTGTGAGATTGGGTAGTAAAGGGAAGTAGGGGTTTGGGTCCAGATCTAAAAGGTCTTTGAAATGTCCCATGTGTTCAGAGGTGGGACCTCTGAAAGGTAATCTGAGAGTGAGGGCTCTAACTAAATCAGTGTTTTAATTCTTTGACCAGTTCATAATTTAATGACATTATTAGGAAGTATGGAAACTTAGAAGGTCAGTCCTAGTTGAAGAGGGTGGCTCATGTCACTGACCATGGTGATTATACTTTGCCATGGCCTCCTTCTCACTGTCTCGTTTTATCTTTTACTGCTTCCTATCTGTTATCCAGTGTGAGTTTTTCTCACTGCGTTTGCCATAACAATTCTTCTTTGGTCAGATTAGAAGCAAGTGAACCCAATAACCATGTGCTGAACCTCTGAAACTGTGAGCCAAAATAAACTTACATTCTTTAAAGGTTGTTTATGATAAGCACTTTATCTCAGGAACAGAAAGCTTACAGATCCAGTAGATGTCTGGGTTGGAAAAGCATGGCGTGAGTCCCTTCATAGTGAGTCTCAGTGTTGGGCAACACCCTCCAGCACTTCACCACCAAGAGGTACAAAGCCAGAATAGAGAAGATGGAACAAATCCCTAGACCTTTGTGTGCAAATCATCCTAATGTACAGAGATGATCACTCAGTCAAGATCCAGAACTATCAGGGAACAATGACTGCACTTGTGGACAAAATGACAGAACCAGATCATACAGCACAAGAGCAAAATCTCAAATTTAATATAGCTATTGCAAAGATACTAGGCAAACATCAAAAAAAAAAAAAAATAGAGAAGCAAAACAGTATACCAGAGTAAACTGACAGACTGACTGCAGGAGTATTTTTTTTTTTTGCATAAAAATGAGTTACACACTGAATCTTTTAAAATTTTTGAGATATGATTACATTCAGTCTCTAAGTTGCTGTGATTGATCTAGAGCTCGGAGTCCTCCTCCCCCAGCCTCATAGAGTGCTGGGATTTCAGATGTGTACCACCTCACCCAGTGTGAGATTGGAGAAAATTATTCAAAGACATAAAAAAAAATCTAAAATGTAAAAAGATATTAATATTCAAGTTCAGGAAAGCCAACCAAAAGAGATTCAATTCAATCAGATATCTTCAAAAATATTATAACCAAACCTTGAAAGCTTAAAGAAAGAGGGTTCAGGAAATATCAAGAGGAAAGAAACCACACAAAATCATGCTCCAACTCATCTCCACAGGGTCAAAAATGCCATACTATTTTATGATACTATTTTATGATAAAAATCCTGAGTGCATTAGTTATAGAAGAAAAACACTTCCGTCTCTCTAGGACTTTGAATATATTCACCTAGAAGATCCAACTTAGAACAGAGCATAAAAAGTACAACTCTTAGAATCTACAAACAATGTGCAGGAAAACTAGAAGTCAGGGAGGAAACTGGAGAAACTAAAAACTGCGAAGAGAAAAGAATGAAGCAATTTTGGACTGTTAATCTTGGCTCTCAGGGGGGAGAACCTGTCTCCATAAATCCAAGGTAAGTTCTGAAAGCATCTGTGGTCTCCACAACAACAACAATAACAACAGCAACAACGGCAGCAGCCACAACAACAGCAATGACCACAACACTCAGGGATAAAGCATGGACCTGACTGGTAGGACTAGACTCAAGGAAAGTCCATGGCTATTGTAAGCCAGAAATGCAGAGTAGGATTTTACTCTGAAAGGGGCTGCTTGTGTATGACATGCTGACCCTGGAGATGCTCAATGCAGCATCTTCCATATGGGGGAGATTAATCTAGCCATGAAGCTAGTTAGAAATAACAGTGACTTGGGGAACACAGAATAGCACAAACATGAGTTTGGGTTAAATATAACCTGAAGGCAGACGCTATACCATAGTGTGGAAAAAAATGAAAAAATTTCTCCCTAAAATCTGGAACAAAATAAGAATGCCCATTGGAGTATTTTTACTTAGCATAGTAAAATTCTTAGCCAGTACAATCAAGTAAATACAAAAAGAGAGAAATAAAAGGAATCTATTCAGTAAAGATGAAAGTCAACCTTAAGGGCATCACATTCTTGTACATAGAAAACTGTAGAATCTGCCACAGAAGAATTATGACAAATAAATTCAGTAAAATTGCAGGATGCAAATAAAATTGGCATGCTAAGCTGGGTGTGGTGTCATATGCATGTAATCCAGCACTTGGGAGGCTGAGGAAGGAGGGTCATTATGAATTATAGGCAGCCTGGGCTACACAGAGATCCAAAGGCCAATCTGAACTACAAAGCCAGAGACCTTAACTCAGAAAAATGATATATAAATATGACTATCATTGGTAAACAGTAATAATAGCTAAAATGTAAAAAATCAGTAAATCAATCCTACTTACAAAATTTTAAAAACTAGAAATATATCAAAGAGTTGAAAGATCTTTCTACTGAAAAATATAAAATATTAATAAAATATATTGAAAAAAGAGAAAAATAATAAAATTATTCATGTCTGTGGATAGAAAATATCAGTGTTTTAAATACTTCCATACATCAAAAAAACTTGCAGATTTGATACAATTCTTATCAAAATACCAATATTTTTCTCTTGAGAGAACAATTAAGCATTTTAACCTTTCACTTTTTGATATCAAAATATATTATAATGTCATAATAACCATAAATATTTGGAGGAAATCAGCTGGGGATTTAGTTCAGTAGTCCTGGCACCTGTCTTGCAGGCACAAGGCCCTGTATTCGAACCCCTGTAACCACATAGGGGAAATACAACAATGCTGGGCATGGTGACTCATGTCCGCCTGCAATCAGTACCATGTACCACAAAGCTGGGTGTGGTGGCCCAAGCCTGTAATCCCAGCACCTAAGAGGCAGAGGCAGGAGGATTGCTGATTTTGGTGCTGAGTTCAGCACCCATCTGAACTATGAAGAGAGAACCTATCTCAAAAACAAAAACAAAACCAGACAACCAGACCACTGGAATAGACAGAAAGATTCCAATTAAATGTGTGCATCTATTATGCACTGATCTTCAAAGGTACTGAAAGCACACATTAATTCAGTAAAGTAAGTACAATCTATTCACTAAATGATTCTGAGAAAGTTGGATCCCTAACCATAATGAATAAAGAATCACCCTCCCCATCATGTGTTACAAAAGTCAACTCTAAATGGATCAAACACTTCAGTGAAAGACTAAAAGCTTGCTGCAAAATTATTAGGAGAAAATACACAAAAAACTCTTTGGACATTGGGATAGGAAAGGAGTTTTTGGAAAAAACACCAAAAGTCTGGGCAAAAACAGAAAAAGTAGACCAGTGGGGTTATATCCAACTTAAAAGCTTGTGCACTATAAGGTAACTACAGAGTACAGAGATAGAATATAAAAATAGAAAAGATGCTTGCAAACTGTGCATCTGCCAAAGGGCTGATATTCAGAATAAATGAACTCAAACAATACAACAGATAAAAACAAACCACACCAACAAAACTGCAAATAATCCAATCAGAAAATAGGCAGTAGATTAAATCAGTCTTTATCAAAAGAACACATACAAATGGCCACTGGATATATGAAAAATACTACAGCAGTCATCATGGAAATGTAGATTAAAAACAATAATGAGAGACCATCTTAATGCACTCAGAATATAGTCCCATGATAGCACGTCCTGACAAAAAGTAGAAAACCAAAAACCTTTACATATTGTCCCTAGGGATAAAAACTCATAGGGTGGTTACCAGAACTAGTGTGAAGTCCTCAAAAAGTAAATGAGAATTAGTATATGATTGAGCAATTCTACCTGGGTACACAACTACAAAAGTATCAGTGCATGGAAAAGATATATACAAAACCATGCATATCATTCTCAGCTTATCACAGCGCTTTTCACAATTCCCTATGAATGAGAATGACTGGCGTGTCTGTCAACAGGTAAAACACAAAGATGTGGTATGTGAAGAAGTGGAGTGCAAGTTGGCTCCTAATGTTTTATGTCATGTAAACAGTCCAAAAATATAACAGGCTGACATCCTCTCATTTGCAGTGACGTGCAAGAACCTGGAAGATAGCTGTTTGCTATGTAAAATAAACAAGGAATAGAATGTCATTTCAATGTGAAATCTAAAACAAAAACAAAACAAAACAAAAAATCCTATCGAAGTCACAAGTTGAATAACAGCCACCAGAGGCCAGGAGAGTGAGGCAGAGGACACAATGGGGAGGAGGGTCGTCAAAAGGCACTGAGTGTGAGTGAAAAGGAGTAAGGAGTTCTGCAGAATAAAAGGTCTAGAATTGTTTTTATCACAAAGAAATGATAATGTGTGAGGACATAGTATATTTAATCTGATTTAAACACTGCCCAATGTATGTAAATAACAGTGTTCTGTAGTACCCGTAAACACGTATAATTCTTACATTTTAATGTATCACTTAAAAAAATTTAAATTATTTTAAAATAAATACACTGTGGTTGTGGCTGTATGTATCTTTAAAGATATTAAAGTCATTGAACTGCATATTTTAATGAATAAGTTGTGCAGAGCTTGAAACTCAGTGAAGCTTTTTAAAACTCCATGATCTCTTAAATCAGAGGGAAGAAATGAATTATGCTGGTAAAATATTGAACCTTATCTTAACGGCAACATTTCTAAGAAAACACACACACTGAGACCTTTACCACTATTCATTTCCATGTGCCGCTTCCTGTTTGTGATGCGTTCTCTCTCGCAACCACAAGAAAGTGTTCTCCCTGCGCTAAGCGCAGTTTCAATGTCAGCTCACCGGATACTTCAGCCAGTAATGTCCCTAACGTGATTCACGTCGTGATAACTTCGAGATCACACGACAATGACGAACATTGCACTCGATCCTATGGTCTATTATCACATTACTTTCCTTCAATATGCCATGAGATTTTTCAAGACGAATCTTCAGCTACCCTTTTCATTAATATTTGATAGTGGTACACGGTAAGAACAAAGAACACACTGATGGGAAATAACCTCTCTCTCCCTTTATTTATATGCTTTTGATTATCAGGTAAATTTCACTTAAAGAGGCAATTATTCCTTTACTTTTGTGCAACATCCATTCCAAGATAAAAAACATAGCAGTACACAAGATGAGACTATTGTTCTTTTCTGTCATTGTAACAGTTTCTTTGTCATCAAGGAGTGAGTATCTGTCCATGCAAACTATAATAAAGACAAATTTCCACAGGTGACATAAAAAAGGGTGAAAATATACATGGCAATATTGATTCCCTACTAAAACTTACTAGGTGTATTAATTAAACACATCATTTTTCAGAAGGAACATTTCCTTTTCCTGCAAAATCAATGAGCAATTTCAATAAGAATGGCTTTTATTCCTAGACATGATGAATATATATTTTAAATTGTTCTCATTGTATTTTTATTTATATATGTAATAGAAATGTATTTTTGGCTTTATGGTTATTCTCACTGTGTTCAAAACTTTTCTTAAAAACATAAATTTGTTCAGCCCATCACTGGGCTGAGTGATACACTGAGAAAATTATACTATTTCTTCTAGTGCTGGCAATTTTGGATAAATATTTGATATATTTATCTATATATGTATGTTGTCCTCAGCACCAAACTTGGGCCTTGCATACAGTAGGTAAGTGCACTTCAACTGAGCTACAAATAGTCTGAATAGTACATTTTTAAAGGTGAATTTTTAAGATTTACATCTGATATTCATCCCAGCTTTGGAAAAAAGAAAAATGTTTCACCTCTTGATACTCTGATGTTGTCAAGATTGCTTTGACAATGCCTATCTTTCAAAAGCACGTTCATAGGAGAAAATGAAAGAGATATTATTTTTCCAGAATTAAACTTGAGCTTTTGTTAAGTTGTCCATTTGTAGTTCTTAGATATGTAGGTGTAGTTTAAATGTTTTTTAATTCTATTTAATGATGTTTTTAAAGTAATTTCTTATGAAGTAATTTCACTGTACATATCACAGTTAAAATGCTTCTTGCCATGTTTACTTTTCCAAAATGAATTTATATTATTTATTGTACATACATATAATGTACATATAACATATATACATAAAATAAATACACATATATATAATATATGTATGATACACATGTGTACCTATACAGCACTTACTTACTGATATGTTTTTATGGTGGTATATAATTTTTAAAGAATAATTGAGAATACTTTTTATAAGATAAAAATTTCTTATTAGGATTCACTACATTGATTTGAAGAACTAAGTATCAGATTTGCTAAACATAAAAATATGGGTCTAATCATAACATGTACTGTGTTAAGTAAATTTTTATATTGTGATGGGAAAATTAAAATGGAGAAAAACACATTTTGATTTCTACTTTCTTATAATAATAAATCCTATAATTGCTGTACAGATAGATGATGTTTTACCATCAAAGTAGTAAATTATCTGAAAGTGAAGCAGCATGATTTTCATATTGAAATGAGAAGCACCATGCAATTTTATTCTATACTCATTCTGTTTCGTGAATGATAAGGAAGCCTTTTAAAATGAAATTTATTTGTACAGAATGAGAAATTAAAGACTGTATTTACCTGTGATCTGTTGAATTGTAAGTTCAGGCAATTTAGTCAGCAAAATTCAACATGAATTTTGTTACCTGATGTGGAGAGAGAAAGTGTGGGTCCGAGTCTCTCACCTCTTCTGTTTTCTTTTTGTATTTACAGTACTTTATTCTCTGCCTATCATATCATATATCAAGTTGCTTTTTACGATGGACTCATAAAATTTAACTTATCTGTTGGAAAGTTCTCACGAGGGAACCTGGCTCAAGACTGGCATCGACAGGATTATGTTTAGAATATTTTTCTTTTTTTAAAAGGTTTTTTGAGACAGGGTCTCACTTTGTGGTTCAGGCTGGCCCTGAGCTCAGTCTCAAACTCACATCATAGCAATCCTCCTGCCTCTGCCTCCCGAGTGCTGGGATTACAGGCGTGAGCCAACCACGCCCGGCACTGTGGTATGTGGTACTGGTTGCTGCTGGGGTGAGTCTCCACGCCCAGTATTGTTATGTGGGTACCGGGGATCGAACCGGGTCCTTGCGCTTGTAAGACAGGCACCGGAACCACTGAGCTATATCCCGGGCCCCTGTTTCGAATATTTTTCAACACTTTAGCGCTGTGGAGGGCTGGGAGGACCGAAGTTCACACCAGATATACTATTTTATCAGCAATTCAAACTTCAACATTCCTCATTTCAGAGGAAAGATAATACAATAGTGTATAGAAATGCACTATTGACTTTTAATTTTACAGCTATATGCATTAAGAAAATAATTTACATGAATACATTAAATAGCTGAAGAGCTGGATGAACCTCTAAACAGGAAAAAAAGTGAAATACTGTCGGGCCACATCCTGTCTTCACACATAAGGTCCAGCATGGAGCTGGAGTACACCCAGAGCACCCAGGCTTTTCCAGCTTGTTGAAGGGATGGACATCATGCTCCTGCCCAGGAAAGTCCCAGGGTGAGGCGGAGACTTCCGGTTGTCTATACTTAGGATAGGTGAGAGGTAACAGATAAAACTATCTAAATCCCTCCCCCTTGGTAAAACTCAAAGATTTTTGAGAATCTAAATCCTAAGAATCTAAATCAAAATCTAAAAAGAAATCTAAATCTAAGTCCTCAGAATTTCTAGCACTTAAGATCAGAATGATTAAAATACAACTACTACCCATTATATAATTTGTTTGTGCTTCTATAAAAAAAACCTGATTCTTGATTTATAGACAACATAAATTAACTTTCTATTTTTTTGAGGCTATGAAGTTGTAGGTCAAGGCTGAAGATCCAGGGTCTCATGAAACCTCCTCTCTGCCTCCAAGATAATTCCCTGGAGCTTCTCAGAGGCAGAAATACAAACAGCAAAGGTTCTAGAAAACTTACTCCAACCTCTTTTATAACAGCACTAATTCCTTCAAAGGGTGAAAGTTTCAGACCTTCATTTCTTCCTGAAAAGTTCCACCTTTTAATACCCTCATTTTGGGGTTTAAATTATAGCAAAATAAGTTTGGAGGGGCATACACATTTCAACTACATTCATCACCAGGAATGACACAGTTAATACAGATCTCTAGGCAAAGACATGAATTCAATAGTCACAGAGTAGAATTTAAAGAATAGAAAGTTTTCTATGATCCTGAGGACAGATATGAAGCAGAGAGTGAACCAAATAAGGAGGAATATTTTGTTATGCATTAAGAATAATACAGAGGCAACTAATATGAATAAATATTTTGGTGTTGAATAAGAAGACAGGAGGAGCCATGCCAATGATAGTCAAGACATTTCACAAGTCCGGAGACCAACAGTCACTTGAATGATGTTCATGATGCTCATGCATCTGGAAGGACTTTGCTTAGAGATGTTTTTCTGCCTTCTAAATCCTCATCAACATACTACAAAAAGCCTCTGGGAAAAATGAAAAAAAAAAAAAAAAAACTTCAAACCTGTAGTGGCAGAACAAAGACTTGTGGTTGATATAATTTAGTTATAGAAAAATCAATTTGCATTGCATAAACACTTGTTTATAAACTGAGATTACTATAAGAACAAATAATTCTGGTCATTAATATCTCTATTTTTAGCATTTCTCCCCCTGAGTAAAGTTAGCTACAGAGATTGCTAAAGTGATTAAGTGTAAAATTGCTGAAAATATGAGCCAACCTATTTTAAAAGTAATATGTGTGAAAATTAGCTTTATTGGAAATTGTATATAAAGATTCCTGGATTACCTATATTTTGAAAAACAGTGTCAAGTTTAAATAAAGTACTGACAGAATTTATTTTTATCTGGTAAAAATATGCTGCTAGTTTCTGCCAATAGGGATTACTCCCAGCTACTACACTAATTACACGTGCTTTAATTAAGTGATAAGGATTAATTAAGCATTTTGTCTTTGTTCACATACATAAAAGTGATGAAATTACAGCATTTCAGATATTTTCTTTTAACCACTCAAGTATTCACTTTGGAAATCTTTTTCTTAAAGTTAAATATATATAAAAATAAATACTACAGAAAGATATTTAAAAATAAATTCAATTAAAATTAAATTATTCCATAAAGACTTGTTCTTATGTGAAGGATATGCCAGTTATAAAATATGTAAAAATGACAAACGTGTGGTGGGTAAAGACCAAGTGTTCCAAAGGAGAAACACGATAACTATAGTAGTGTAGTGTAGGATCACAAGTGACACATATCACATGGAGACAGATAAATTGTTAAAATCAATAATCCACAAAAGAGCTAATTAAAGCTGTCTAGGAGCCTTAAACAATGTGTGCCTATTAGAGAAGAGCATGAAATTGTGGATTAGCAAAAGTCAAGACCCATTTGTGTAATAAAAGTAATACTAAAAATTGTGCGATTGGTTCTCCATGTACTATGTTCTTTTTCTAAGAGTGATTGGTTCTATATATAAGAATGAGGGGAAAAAACCTCATGGAGGATAAAGTAGGTAATTGTATCTTGAAGAATGAATGATGTTTCAATAAAAATAAATAGAAGTTAATTCATTTTTTAATACAGGAAAAATATAGACAATAAAGTGAGAGTAGGGTAGAGGATGAGGAACCATGCTACGTCATTGGAGTACTCTGGATATTTATACGGTATATTTCACAGCACTGTGGTTCTTTAGATCCTCCTCTTCTCTCTTCCTCTGTCTACTAGATTAAAGGGTACAAGTTGACAGAATGTAGTTTATAAATTACAAGATTCTGGAATACATAGAACATGGAAGTCATTTAGTATGTGTCAATAGATTTGAATAGATAAGAAAATGAGCAGAAAAAATACACTAGTATTCAAGTCTGACCAGAGTCTGAACAAATTGAGAAATGCAGGAAAAAAATGTATTTGACAGAGGAAGTTGGTATATGAGTCCCAGCATACTAAATTTATGGCTTCTGGCAACATTCAAATAGTGTAACAACAGAAGAAAATTTGTTAAGAAAAGAAATTTATGGAGAGAAACGCAATTGTAGAAGCAATCTACGAAAGGGTTAATTACAGCTGTCCAGGAGTTTTAAACAATGTGCTCACATAGAGGGGAGAAAGCATGAAATTGTGGATTGGCAAAAGTCAAGACTCGTTTGTGTAATAAAAGTAATACTAAAACAGAATTGTGCGTTGGTTCTCCAGATACTGTGTTCTTTACTTTAACAATGACACGTATTGAGGTCAAGTGAGTAGATAGGGTATCAACAATTCAATAACCATGAGCATATTTTTATTCCAGGAAAAGGTAAAAAATTTCCAGGGATGACTTTACTAGGTTAATCACATATGCTCTTTCATAAATTAAATCCTAATATTTTTAATTTGAACATAATCATAAATATACTTTAATAGCAATAAAATAAATATAGAAAATTAGAAATCCTGCTTTCTAGAATTGACTTACAAAGCAAACTACTATGTAAATTGTTATGAAAAATAACTAAATGTTTGTCAACATTACTATCACCAACTGATTACTGACTTTAAGTATGAGAGTTTAAACTGTAAAATATGTAAATTCTGAAAAGAATTGACTTTTAAGAAAAAAGCCATGGAACAGTGACTATAGATCCTTGTTTTCCTATAAACATTTACAAAGATCTTTGATTATGGGTTCAAAATCTAGTACATAATATTTTATGTTATTATTTGTACCACAATCTAGAAGACAATATCCACTGAAATATGGATGCATGCACACCACCAACCTTGCTTGCTATCATAACATTTACTTATTATGTAAAGGATGAATGTGACATAATTAGAAATCTTTAAACATGAAGAGAAACACATCTGTGCAGTTTTAGCACTTCAAATCCACACTCCCATGAAAGTAGTTGATCTCTCCTCAACATCATAGAAATAAAATTTCTTCTCATAATAATCCTGGAGTATATTATTTGTTAAATATTCATACTCACTCACTCCTCTGTTATTTATGTTAAGTGATTCTGGGTGAAATTCAAAGGAGTGATGATTTATTTTCATACAAAATATGTGGCAATAATCAATAAATAATGCCAAATAAATAAAGAAAATTATTAAACTAATGCAAGATTGTCAGAAATGAGTTTCACGTTAGTGATATTTTTCCCTACCTGTACACAGCATTGCCATATTTAAATGGGATTTGTTACCTTTAAATAAACTAATATATTTGAGACTTTTATAAAAATTTTTCAAGTAGTGATTACTACTATGAATGTTAGAGCTTTACATTTATTACATTAGACAAATGCATGTGTTCTCCTAGTTTGTTCAGACAGCTGTAACAAACACCATAAACCGAGAAGCTTATAACACGGATCTGCAGGATAGGCGTCCAGGCTGGAGGTGATAATGGAGTCTTCGTGGGATAAGGCACAACATTTTTTGCTCACTTAGAGCATCTCTCATGTCCTTACACAGTGAGAAGAGTAAGGCCAGCTCCCTGGGGACTTTAAGAAAATAAAGATACTAATCTTGTTCATGGCCATTACACTAATTAAACTGTTTTGGAAGACCTAACATTTGTATATCTCTAGGGAATACATGGTGATAACACAATATATACAAGTAATGTATAATGATAAAATCAGGCTAATAAATACTTCCATCTTTCCAAATATTAACCATTATTCGTACTCTTCTAGTTATGTTGAGATATATAGTGTATTGTTATAGCCAAAAGTTTCTTATTCTACAATGCTAAAGGAAACCAGTACCACTTTCTCTTTCCTAAGCATGTTTTCATATTCTTTATCTAACTTATTTCAATTATACATCATAGGCTACACAATAATAATGAGTATTGAGTGGTTTTAGTTATTCTTGACTTTAAAATTGCATTGGATATAGTTGTTGTAATGCAATCTATTGTTGGGAATAATCTCTCAAAGTGTCTGTGAAAAAAATCATTCAAAAGAACTTCATGTTCATTTATTTGCACTAATATTCTGTGACTAAATTCTGTTTTATCATTATATTAATTGCTAGCCCTTCCCTGATTTATCAGTGCAATGTATCATGGCTAAATTTTATTCACATTAAATGTTTCAATTTAAAGACATTTTCTTGACCAAAAAAAAAAAAAAATGCTCACGGACATACTGTCATTGAATATTGTAATCTCCTATTATTTTAATGATAATATCTATATTAACTTTCTGGGTTTCTGTTTTTATTTTTCTTCCACTGGAGTGTAAATTTCCTGAGGGAAATTTTTAGGGAAAGTTTTTCCCTAAATGTGTTTATTTGTTGATCTACCAGGTAATGATACAATATCTAACACTGAAAAGTCATGAAATAAATAGAAAGGCCAAGTGCTTTACCACACTCAACAAACTTTCTCTCCCTTTATATTGGGACACCTGAGAAATCTAAACTGTCACCATAGCATCTGTCTTGAATTATGTGAAAGGCTCACAGGTCTTTTGAGTTTAAAATGTTCAGTACAGTATGCTACAGTACTATAGCTACAGAAAGTACTTTAAATTCACTGCGCTGATCTCTGTCAAATAACCATGAAAATTAGATAATTTAAACATATTTTACTTCATCAAATTCAGTTCTAAAGTTACCAGGTTTGTTTAGAACTGTTTAAAACTATGAATCTAAATTTCACTACCTTCATTTTAGGATATTAGGTTTCATCTTTAGTTGGTGAAAATGTATTTGTCTTTTTAATGTACCTTGTCTTTTTTATTGAAATAAAGTATCCTAACTCAATCAACAGTATATGTTCATTTGTTTCTAATACTGCCTAAGGTCTTAAAACTTCAGAATAACGAAAGCTTATTTATGGTGAGATGATAGCTTTAGAAATATAAACAACAGATTGTTAATAATGCATTTAAGTGAATCCAGTAATAGTGCTCAGGGGAAAAATTTATACACACAAATTCTTATGTAAAAAATGTAATTAATGTAAATGGGATAAAAGATTAATTTATCGTTTATAAAATTAACAGGATTTATGGACGTATAAATTCAAGGAATAAATAATGAAAGAAAAATTTAACTAAATGCAGTGATTTCAACGTTATCTTCAAATTCCATGAGTCAACAAATTACTATCCATCCAACTGTGTTAAGCGTTTGGACAAAGTGCAAGGACTTTGGGTACTGAGCAAAGCCCATGAACAGATTAACAGCACTCTCAAAAGATCTTGAGAAGCAGGTTGCCCCCTTCTGCATTCTGCCTTGTGAAAATAGAGTGTGATGCTCTCTAGGTGACTGAATGAGAAGGTGCAGTCTTGGAACCAGAGACAAAGCCTGACTTTGGATTGCCCAGTGCCCAGAGACCTGAGCAATGAACTCATGTTCTTTAAAGTTGCCCAATCTTACAGAAGCACAAAATGAATTCAGTCACAAAATAGAGGATATCATTATACAAAATATATTGGTCAAAAGTTCCTGATCTGTGAACTAACTAAAAAGTTTTGTTTATACAAATGATATTACATCAGGTTTTCTGGGGACACACACTGAAACAAAAATTTCAGCCCAAAGAGTTTATAATCGAAACATTTCCTGAAGAAACCAGAGAGTTCGAGAAGTAGGACCAGGGTAGCGTGAGAACCTCAAGTCCAAAATATAAGTGTGCACTATAAAACTCAGTTTGTCGAGGTAAGTTATTTTATTATCGTATTATGTACAGAAAATTAATGAAAAACTCTTTTAAAGTTTTTATTTTAATTTTATTTATTTATTTATTTATTTTGAGAAAGGGCTTCATTTTTGTAGTTCAGGCTGGCCCTGAGCTCAGCCTTGAACTCACAGCAATCCTTCTGCCTCTGCCTGCCAAGTGCTGGGATTACAGGCAGGTGAGATACCAGGCCCAGCACTGTGGTATGTGGTTATTAGGAATAGATCGCACATCCTTGCACTTGCAAGGCAGGTGCTGGAACCATTGAGTTAAATCCCCAACCCAGGGAAGAAATCTTAAGAAACAAAATATGAATTTTTAAAATAACGAAAGGCCACACTGCTCTTTGTTTTCTGACGCTGTTGTCACGCAACAGGATCAGCCATTTTCAGTCAACCCGGGGTTTCCCACTCACCAAATAGGTTTAGGACATTGACAGTCACATGCAAACAAAAGGATGAAAAGTGGACCTTAAAAATACCATTCTATTATGTTTATATTAACTTCTATAGGATAATATTTTGATAATTATATGTTTGAGTGCAAAAGTTTTCTTTTGCCTCAGGCGCCAATGTGGCTTGGCATAGTGCAGCATGATAAAAAAGCTAAACAAGGATACAACTTGTGCCAACGTCTCAGAGCCAGCCGAATCTATTGAGAAATACTAAACCATCTTGAGACAAAGATGTGGGCGTCATGCCCAGTAGCAGAGGAGCACTGGCACTGGGTGCGATCAGAGAGAAGGTGAGAGCAAACTCTCAGGTGCTTGGCTTTTCCTCCTCCGTGCCTGAGCACGAGTCCCTCAAGGACTTTGCAGCTGCAAACTGAGCAGCAAAACACACTGACATTGCGGAGCAAAGCATACCGCGAGGACCACAACTGAAGTCGTTCTGTGCATGCTAAATGTGTTCTGTGATTTTCAGCAAACAATCTAACTTCCCGAAGTTAAGACCCATCTTAATCATCTAACAAATGTAAGATAAATAATGGCATACGGTCGTAAATTAACTCCCTGTAGTCATATTTATTTATTTAATGATATCCATTAAAAAGAGCATGGGTCTAGAAGCCAACAAAGTGAGTTTAAATGCATTTTCGGTAAATAAGTATTCCAAATGGCACACTCTGAAACTCACACTTATTACTTTATAGAATGTACTTGTTTTAAAGCTCTGGCATAATTACAGTAAACAAATAATGCCAGAAAAAAGCTGTTCCAATAAACCTGTATGCAAACAGATAGCTTGACGTAGCAACAGAAATGAGAAGTGATCATTCTCCAGAAAATTATAAATTAGAAAACACAAAAATTCTATAAATGACTTCAATTATCAAATCAATGTTCATGCATATGCATCTCTGCATTCCCTTAGCCATGGCTGCATCATTCACAAAATAGCAGAAATATGGAATCAAAACAGTCTTCATTGACAAGTAAATAGGTAAAAATGTCATGGAGTAAATGCCTAAGGGACTGCTCTTCAATCACTTTGGTTATCATAGAAGAATGTGAGAGATGCTATTTTAAATGAAGTAAAACAGGCACTGGAGAATAGTTTTTCAGTGCTCTTACTTAAATATGAAATCGAAAACCTTCAAGCTCTTACAAGCAGAGAGTAGAATGGGGTTACCAGTAGCTGGAGGTGGGAAAGTGAAGCATAAAGGAAGCAGAGAAGTTGGTCATTGGTAGGAGTTCCAACGAGCCAAGAGGAAGTGGCTCTGGAGACACATTGCACAGCAACATGACTAGAGTTAATAACAAAATCCATCTCTCAGTTGATCAATAACAGTGTTTTACGTGTCCTTGGCAGAGCTGAGAAGTCTGTGAAATGGTAAGATGGGTATTAGTCTGGTTTGAATGTTCCGTTGTGTGTATGTGTACCAAAGCCATGAACACACACAATTAGTAATTGTCAATCAAAAATGTAAAAAACAGGCCCAGGAGTTCATACCTTTAATCATGGTGTGCTGGGAAGGGAGTATGGCAAGTCTGAGCTCTGCCTGGGCAACTTAGTGCTTTAAGGAGACCCTGTCTCAAAATAAATAAATAAATAAATAAATAGGACCTCAGATGTAGGTCACTGTGAAGGAACAAAAACTCAAAAATAATTTTAAGTTTGGAAAATCTACTTTCCAGTCAAGATTTAGCTCAGTGGCGCTGGCACCTGTCTTTCAAGAGCAAGGGCCCTGGATTCGACTCCTGATAACCACATACGGTAATGCTGGATGTGGTGACTCATGCCCACCATCAGTCAGTGCCTCAGTATTGGGCGTGGTGGCTCACTTGCCTGTCAGCATTTGGGAGTAAGAGGTAGAAGGATTGCTGTGAGTTCAAGGCTAAGCTCAAGGCCAGACAGAACTACAAAAATGAAGACCTGTCTCAAAAAAAAAAAAAAAAAAAAAAGAAAAAGAAAACCTACTTTCATGAATAAGCCATGACCTACTGGAAAAGTGTAACTGTTCTGCTTTCAAACATGTTCACAGCTGTAATTTTCATAAAAAAAGTTTTATGAACTTAACAATGAAATATTCAAAATGAAATAGGAGAGAAAGGAGAAAGCAGAACTACTTAGTCAGAGGTGTGGAACTACAGAACTAGAGTAGCCAAGAAATGTGGGTTTTACAGAGTTAGAGGGAGCTGAGGGATCTTCCCCCTCTCCACAAGGACTCCTGACACAGTGCTTTCGCATTGGCTGGCCTGCACTGTCATCACAAGAATGCCCCAGGTTTGAGCATCCCAGTCAGAGGCAAAGAAATGGAGGGGGACTTCATGGCGGCCAGCACCGCGGAAGGAAGCTGTGGGTTGAGGTTGCAGTAGAAAGCCAAGTAGCCATTGGGAGTCATGAAACTGGCACTAGTTAGTGAAGCTTGTATCACACACTGAGCAAAATAGTCTAGACCTAAAAAGAAAACTTGCTTCTGTGGGAATAAGAATTTTTTTAATCTACTTCCAATCTCCAAGAATATCTCACTGAAAAATAAGTTAAAATATCACTTTGTCATGCATTTAATCAAAAACTTCAAATATTGGGCTTTTTTTGTTTTCTCATCTTGACTTAGTAGGTATCTTGCAACTGTTATTATTTTGATGGATAAATAACATAAATTCTGGCTAGCAGGCAAAAAATGCACATTCATTAGAGGGAAGTAGAAAATTGAGGGTAACACAATTACGGCAAAACTGCATGACACAAAATGAAAGACTCATGTAACAGGAAGTAGATTCACGTACTTTACAAAATTGTTTGCTTTCTACCCTCTAGTCATTTTCAGTCTTTGTGGTATTGCTCACGATTAAGAAATCTACAGGAGATTGACAAATCAGCAAATAAACAAAGGAAATGAATGAACACAAGAAGAAAATAGCTTAGGATCCTCAGAAGTTTTGAAGGACACCTCAATAAAAAACCCGACAAGAAAGGCGAAGTTACAACTAGAAAAAGAAATCAAAGTGTGATCAGAAATTTTTTCTATATAAATGAATTATATCATGATGGAAAACAAAAAAACGTGAGGAAAATATTATTTAAAACGAGTGTCTCAAAAGCTATTACATGCACATTTGTTACACAGAAACATATACAGTTCAGGGTGAAGAATTATATATCTACTTTTTATACCAGGTAGAACTAAGAACGAAATATGACTGAAAAGCAGGCAAATCAGAAGGCCCTAGACTGTTTGAAAGTTGAGCTACAACTGGAATCCAACTGTTTTTGCCAACCAAAGAATAACATCAGAGATTCAGAAGCCCTGTACAGAAATTGATGGCAATGCCTTCTGTCTGAATCATCAAAATGATTTTAAATGCAGAAATAATGTGTTGCATTTTGGAGGAATCTCTATCCATAGTGATTATTTCAAATTATAGTTAATATTTTAAATGATAGTTAAGTCAGTATATTCTCAGATATTTGTAAAATTTTGTGATTCAAGCCAAAAGATTTCCACAGATTCTTTTGATTTATTTTTAAGAAAAACAATCATTTTCATAATAAAATAAATGAAATATGAAAAAATAAATCATGGCATGTTTGGCAATATATATGAAGTTGCTGTGTCCAAATTACACACATGACCTATAAAAATATCAGCAGTTAACAGAGTTCTGCAACTATGCAAAATTTAAATTCAGAGTTCACAACTCAGTGAAATTTTAGTAGTCAACATTCATTAATTTTTAAATGAATTAGCACATTGACATTTTTCTAATTGATGTAAATTCCAAAAGCTTTTTGATTTTGTAACATTGCCTAGTGAAAAAACTGGTTGTCTTTGCCATGGAAAAAAGAAATAAAAGCTTAAGCTACATTCAACTCTTAGTTTCACTAATTATAGAAGACTGTCAATTTTCAGATTCTGCTGCATTCAAGTTGTCTAAGTGGAGCCAAGTAATTGATTCAGATCTGTTTGAGCCGCGGCTTAGTTCACTTATCAGCAGTTTAGCAGCATGCTCTTGCCCTGCCCTCTCGGCTGGGCCTCACCCCAGGGTTGCTCTATGTGTTGTCCGATTAGTATCACTGCCAGATATTATGGCAGCGTGTCCAAGAGCCACATTTATAATTTGCATTGAATAAATAGGCTTTTTTAGATCCATGACACACTTCATTATAACAGCGAGTATGTTTTTCTTAGATTTAATATTTTATACTCGTGTTGTCATTCATTAAATAGTCTGCAGTACATGGAAGCATTTTGTGCAGACGAAGAGGGCTGGAGAGTTATGTTTTTCCTGGAAAACTGAACCCGTACAACTCTGTGTTGCCTTGTTTTAAAAAAAAAAAGTGCTAGAAATGACAACGAGGCCTTGCTCCCTTTCCTTTAGTTCCTGAGTCCTGGGTTGTGACCTGCCTGTACTGCAGCAGAGTTATCAGATAATTTCCACAGATCCCTAAATCGTCATTCCTTCTTAATGCACAGAGAAATCCAGCCACTCTAGAAAACCTTTCAAGATCATCAGGATGTCACTAAAGCAAAAGAATCATAATCTGCCAAAAACAGTGACATGACATAACACTGGTTCTAGTGTTTTGCAAAATAAACATGGTGCATCTCAACCACACCTAACAAAGGAAGGCTTTTGACATGATTTCTATGATATCAAAAGCTTGCTATATTTTCCTGAAAAGTTTATCTTTACGTGTTCTCTCTTCTCAAATATTACTGAGAGAAAAATACACGTTTGGTTGCTTTGACTAAGATTCCTCACATTTTTTCTGTCACTATGAACATAGTGTATCTTATCTGTGACAGATCAGGCATGGGTCAGACTAAAGGCGAAGCTGGCTGCATGTCTCTGTACAGAGTAGCAACTCAAGAGTCAACCAACATGGATGCCATCAATGCTAAAATGCATTTAGAAATGAATGGCCCATAGCTACATTGGCTGCCATTATTGCCCTTGGCTGAGATATTTAAAATAAAACAAGAAAAAAGTGCTTTTAATGTGTGCTCATGAGTAGACTATCAGATTTACATAGAAAATCTCTGCTTACCCTTCTGAGTTAAAATACTTCCAACTAATTTCACTGTATATCTAGCTTTTCATTCATTCATGTATTTTATTCATTCTATACATTATCAAATATCCCATAGGTGAGAGCACTAAAATATGAGAGAAGAAAAGCATCTGAAAATGAACACAAGACTAGAGCCAGGGATTTAGCTCAGTGGTTCTGGCACCTGCCTTGAAAGTTCAAGGACCTGGGTTCGATCCCCAGTAATCACATACAACAGTGCTAGGCATGGAGACTCATGACCACCATCAGACAGTGCCCCCTAACACAGTGCCAGGAGTGGTGGCTCATGCCTTAATCACAGCACTTGAACAAGACCTTGTCTCAAAAAAATCAAAACAAAGGAAAAAAAAAAACTTTAAAAAGGAAGTGAATACAAAACTATACAGGTAGAAGTGACAGTATATTATGACAGATGTTCCAACAAGATCATGTGCACATTCTCACAGAAACCTAGAATTTGCTTTGCTCACACAAAGAATAGTGAGAAATGGTTCTGCAGAAAGGAAACACCACAATTTTTCTGAAACCTGTTTTGGAGATTTCCAGGCCAAGTGACAGCAGAAGTCAGGGAACAAATGTTGCGGGAAAAAAGGGCATAGCAGTATCCAGAAGGAATGCTCTGATTTTTAGATATCTTGAAGGTTGTATAAACACATGGGTGATTTTCAGCAGAAGAGTAAGATGAAAATATTATATTTAGGAAAGCTGTCTCCAGAGGAGGCACATAGGAACGGGATGGAGGTGCGAAGTGTTGAGCTACTGCACATACTCAGTGGTCACAGGGTCCTAGGTAGGTGCACATTTGAGAGACATTAAGAAAGCAGATGAGAAACAGTGATTTGAAGATAAAAATACAGTGTAGTGTTCAGGTTTCTGGCTTTGTCCTGGGCTGGGAAATCATGATTCAAAGTTTTGGGCTTCTGTTGAAAAATAGTTGGGGAAAGAAGTTAAAAAGTACAAAATGGGAATATTTGAAATACTATCATTTCCACAATATATAATTTTTTTTTTTTTAGATTTTTTTGAGACAGGGTCTCACTTTGTGGTTCAGGCTGGCCCTGAGCTCAGCCTCCAACTCACATCACAGCAATCCTCCTGCCTCTGCCTCCTGAATACAGGGATTACAGGCATGAGTCACCATGCCTGGCACTGTGGTATGTGGTACTGATTGCTGCTGGGGTGAGTTTCCACATCCAGTATGATATGTGGTTACCAGGGATCGAACCCAGGTCCTTGTGCTTGCAAGACAGGCGCCGGAACCACTGAGTAACTTCCCGGCCCCACAATATATAATTCTTAAGAACCCTTATTAAACTGCTCCAAGTGGAATTTATTTTTAGTTCACAGACTGGTCATCTGTAAAGCTGTGTAGACAATAGTCACTGTTAGAAATGAGAGTCCACTGTGATTCAGCAATCCCAGAACCGGCAGTGTCTCCACTACATAATATGAAGACCCCAATAGGTCTCCCTCATCCTTCATAAATGAGTTATGAGTAAGACAGAACCAAAAGCTGTTTAAGAGATAACAAGAATTAAAGAATTTGCAGCAGATGGTACCAGCTGTGCACATTTAATTCCAGCTCAAACAATCTGCCAAACGGTTCGACAGAACTGCTTTTGCATGTGAAATCAGAGTGTCTCAGAGCCAAAGAAGAAATGAGAGTAGTCTTTCTGGCGTGAGTTACTGAACCTTTTATTATAATTAAGGTTCGTAGACACAAACCTTTCACTGCTGTCTTTGCTTTAACATCCTCTTTCCCTCTCCAAACATGAACTGCACACAAATGGCCATGCACATCCGTGTGTGCACAAATTAAAGAAAACATGTAAGAAATAATTTGTTAGAGTCAAGTATCCTAACCATTAAGCTAATATACACTAAGTATAAAGAAAAAAATAATATATTGTGTGTATTTCAAAGATAATATTTGTGAAGACTCTAAGCTATTTCAGTATACTTACGAAGACATCCACTATAAGTAATAATGCAAGAACAAAGGAAAGTAGTATAAATATAATAAGATAATCTATAGACATACAAATAAACCTATTCTTAAAGTTCACTGGAATAGATAAACATAACAAGACTAGGAAAAATAGATCTACAGTAGTTCTTTAACTTATACTGGTACAGTGGATGCTTAACTTATGAACTCAGTTCATTCCCAAGGGCTGAAGTTGGTCAGTGAAGGTTCAGGCTCCTCTGCATGACCTTTAGTCTCTCTCCTATACACAGGCAGATCTCATGACCCTTTAAAAAGACATTGGTTCCAGATTTCATAATTAATCCCACACAGGAAAGGATGCTGTAATAATCCTTCCAGAACTCTTTAAGGGTTAAATCTGTGTCTGAAACCATCTTGAAACACAAGCGGCCAGCTTTGGGGTAATAATTTAAGACTTTTTCTATAAATTAAAACTAAAATTCTCATCATAACCCAAGTGGTTCATGCATCATGCCCTTCGCAACTTAAAGGCCTACAGCACTGTGGACTTTACATGGGACGCTAGAGGGAAAAGGATGCCTGAAGGGAAGTGAAGCTGTAGGGCTAAGGAGTACAATAGAAAGGGTGTTACAGAAACAGGCTCTGCGGAAAGAGAGAACACCTTCGAAGGCTCTTGGCTGTCCGATTCCTGACAAAAACCAGTGATAATGAAAACTCAGGCAGTGTTTGGGACAAAAACCACACGGAAGCGATAACATTCAGTGCATTATGAACCATAGCACGAGTATCATCTGAGAACAGACACAGTAACAGCAAGATTTGCACGATCCTACGCATGAGATTCTTACTATCAGGGCTTAGAAGAGATAAAGAGTGTAATCAGGTTGTACAGAAAATGGTGACATTTTAGAAATTTATTGCAGTGAAGACACACTGTCATTAATCCTCCTCAAGATATTCTCCCTCACTGCAAGGAAACTCACCCTCTCATTCTTTGATCATCTATAGCAGGTCTAAAAGTCTGTTTTCTTGATTCATGGGGTGTGGCCCAAAAAAGGTGAATACTGCAGGCAGTTGCCATCCAATGCCAAAATAAGCTCAAAGAAGCATCACAGGATGTCTTCACCCATGCTGTCCACTGAGTGTGGCACTGTGAGAATCTCAGCTCTTAGCCAAAGTCAGGGTGACCAGGAAAGGTCGATGTTTCGACAGACTGAGGACACTGAGGCAGCCATGACAGTACAACCAAAGACCATGAACAAAGATTTCCAGAACTGTTTCAGGGAGTGGCAGGAATGATGAGAGATGCATATTCAAACTGGGGAGACAATTTGTCTTTCATTGTAATTTTTAATTTAAAAATTAGCTGTATTTTCTGACCATAGGAAGAAACATAGTAGAATCAAACAGAAAGGAAAGGAGGTTGTTACCAATGCAATGAGAGATGGGAAAAATAAAGTATGGCCCTGATGAATTACAAAGACAAAAGCAGTGATTTCAGAGCGCAATTAGTAGCAAACAGAAGGAGGGAAAAGTATATGGAAAGGGTATAAGTTAGTTTAATTCCATTTAGCTTAAGTAAATAACAAGGTAGTTATTGTTAGGGATCAAGGTACTATTTGTAATGCAAGAACAAAAAGATGTGAGTAAAATCAACCTAGAGGAAAAGATGGTCATCAGAATACACAACTGACTTGAAATTTTTGCAATGCTGATTAAGAATGCTCCAGAGGTGAATGCTAGCATCAGAGGGGAACAGGCAGGATTGATACATAACCAGGGGAATTAAAAATAGGGCAGCGTCTGAGGTCACATGGAAATGCAGTACTGTTTACAAGACCTGTGTCTTTGTCCATCGCCCCAGCACTGTACTGGTTTCTCAGAGTCACCAGAACACACTATCAGACATGACTTTGCCTGGAAGCTCTGAGAGCGAATCCACTGTCTCTTGTTATCTTCTAGTGACTGCCAAATATCTGTGCATGCTTTGGCTTATGCACTCTTATTATCCTTTCTACTTCGTTTTTGTAAATGGAATTCTTTATTGGTACATTTTATATACACATCATGATCACATTCAGTATTAAGTATTTATACCAATATGTGACACAAGTCAATTCTTATTTTTACCCATTCCCCTACCTACTCTACAACCCCACCCCCTACATACATATGCTTTATCTCTTTTTTAACATCCTATTATTTTCTGCTCCCTCATTACTTATCCCTAGGTTTTCCCTTTGAATATTTCCACTTCCTTTTTGCACTGATGTCTTTGTTTGTCTGTCTCTGTCTCTCTCTCTCTCTCCTCTTTCTCTTTCTCCCCTTTCTTTTATAAGGATATCTTCTGATTGACTGGAATACAGAATGATGGAATCTCAGCATCCTTAATGTGGTTCCATTGACAAAGACTACTTTCTTTTCCTTTCCTTTTATTTTAAAAAATGAATACTAATGGCAAAGTGTGTGCACCTGGATACAGGTGCACATTGTGGACTCTAAACAGACCATCACATCCCACTCTCATAACTTCCTAAAAGCAGGATGACACTCATAGATTTCACGGCTGAGGAGGCTGGAGGATATGTTCCATCCACTAAAACCACAACTCAAAAGATGTTGGGTAGTCAGATTATAAGACAAGTTCTTCCACTCTAGAAATGGGGAGAGTTAAGAACAGTTATCTGAGATTAGCAGTTATTCATAATTACAGATAAAAAAGAAAGCTTGGAGAAAGCATATAAATATAACATGTTTATTGGCATAGTCTTAGTCAAAAGTGACAATTTTCTTATCCTAAAAATATTTTTGCTTCAAGAGTACTACTATGTGTCGACCCAGGGGGAAAAAAAAAAAGCATTTATTATCCTTCCTTTATCAGTAAGACTTTGGTATTTTTATCATACACTTTCCCTCATTATTTCTAATTTACTTGTGCAAGTTTTCTAATCACATACAGGTTTATGTTTGTTGTTTTGTCATTTTTCCCTTACTTTTATTATGTTTGTACATTTGATTTTAAAAATAGAAAAAGACAAATTGATTGCAAAAAAAAAAAACAATATTATGTTGACCTACAAAAAAGCACACAATTAAAAAATTTAAAGGATCAAATTGATTAATAGTAACATTGTAATTGATTGATAGCTTAGCTTTCTAAGAGAAGCTGCTGATATTGTACACACAGAATGTCTTAGTCTTGCACTACTGTTTTGGTCCATTTAAACCTACTTCAGACATTTAAAATCCCCAAAACTCAGACTGATATTCATACACAAGATAGGTAAATGGATATGTTTACAAATATGAGGTGAATACTATGACTATGAATATCCATGGAAAAACAAATATAGATATAATTGCTGCTCTATGATCAATTTGTATTTGTTGAACCTGAAGAGGAATATTCATAATAAATATCTGATATCTTCAATCCATTTGAAGGGTTAAAGTGACTCTTCATAAACTACAGGAAGCAAAAGGTAACAATAACAAATTAATTTGCCTTTTCAATGAGACTGTCTGCTGAATGAGTTGTTTGAAAGTGCATGCCTGGATGTTTGTATGCATTCATGAAACATCATGATCGACTCAACAGAGAAGGAGCACCTACAGCAGCGATTCTCATTATCTTTCAGGTTCTGCCTCTCCCTAGCTGATCTTACATTTCCGGCTGCAACTGTCATGTCTTACTAAAAGCATTCTCCTCTCATTGACTAAATTTTAAATATGAGTATAACCTTCGCACATTTCCTCACAACATTTCAGGAAAGTATCTTTCCACTAAAATTTTTTCCATCAACGTTCCCCATGTTATTCTAGAATGGTTTAACTATTTATGTCTTCAGTGCAGTTCACTCGTGTTCCCAGATGTAAATAATTCCTGCCATTGAGGCATCCCTTTTAAAATATTATACTCTTCCGACACTCACTGTTGTTGTCTGAGAAAGTATTCCATCCTTCCTATTATCCTGGAAGATCCTTGAGGATAGAATCGGGTATAGTTCCAACATTTGTTTCCTTGCAATAGGAGCTCAAGATGACTTGTTAAATAAATGAAGGAACTCACAGATGAAATTGTTACTAGCTATACAAAGAGTAAAAATGAAATTGATCCCTGTCCAAATGAGACAGATATTTGCACTTACAATCCAAATTGGATTATGTGCAGACAGACCAAAATCAGCTACATTGATTTTCTCTCCTTTCGAAGCCAGAAGGATCATTCTAAGTCAAGGTCACTATTATCTTTCCATCTGAAAAAAAGGTGCTTGTGCTGTTTGTGTTGTTTGGCTTCCTGTGGGTTGATTCTGGGAAATATTTCAACGTTTACTAATTCTGAGATATATTTGGGAAACAAATGAAAAAACAGAGTTGCTAATGATTACTTGGGAAGTTTAAAAATTAGACAAATTTGGTACATTAGTATTCATAATGTTAATACAGTTCAAATCTAAGCATATCCATGTGTGTATGCCATGGACCTCAAATTGGAGAAACACCTGCCAATACCATTTTGAATACTTCCTTTCATTTAGTAATTCATAAACAGGTCCAAGGATTTAGCTCAGTTGTTTTAGCATCCGCCTTGCTAGTGGAAGGCGGCAAATTTGATCCCTGGTAACTACATACAATGCCCAGCATGACGACTCATTCCCATCAGCAATCAGTACCACCTACCACAGAGCCGGGCATGGTGGCTCACACCTATAATCCTAACCCTTGGGAGGCATAGGCAGGAGGATTGCTGTGAGTTCCAGGCTTGCCTGAGCTGTATAGTGAGCTCAGGGCCAGCCTGAACAACAAAGAGAGATCCTGTCTTAAAATCATCATCATCATCATCATCATCATCATCATTATCATCATCATCATCACAATTCATAAACATTTAGAAAAGCTAGCTTCACAAGTAAAAGTTACAATATGGCAAAGAATTAAAGGAATTCATTGTTATCACAGGTAGAACAATTTATTTCAATGAGAGAGGAAATTCCAAGCACAGGTGAAATGTACTTGCCTTCTACCTATGGACTATCTTTAACTTAGCTGGGTCTTCTGGAACTATGACTGATATAATTTAAAAATACTTTTCAATAAAAGACTTTCATAAGTAAAATGTTTGCTGCAGACAGTTATATTTTTCAAGAAAATTTCAGATAAATCTGATCCGTTGGCAGCAGAATGAAACAAAAGATACAGATACCATATAATTTATGCTTGATTAAAAATCTACAAAATGAAATATAGCAATTGTTTTGCTGTGCTGTGAATATCAGAAAATATGCAATTATCTTATGACATTGTCAACTTTAAAAATGAAAGAATACATAGACAATAAGGTATTAAAATTTGAAGACAATAATAATTTAGTAGAGAGAGAATTTCTGGATATAAAATTAAATATACAGTGCATTTTGAGAGTGATTTTGAAAAATTTGATATCTTGAGAAGTGTTCATATTTCATTTATGTTCTCTATTTTTGCATTCTTGAATGATTTTAAACTGATACTCTAAGACTGTATTAAAGTTAAATGAAGATTAAAAACCTTGCTACCATAGGAACTAAGATATATTTATTTAATGTTAGTAGGACAAATTTATTACTGATGAAACAGTGGGTTTACATTATCTCAATTATTCAGCAAAATTACATATGCCTTACTTATCATATTTCTATTTCTCTATGCAGATATAAAGTGAGACCTCAGTTGATCAAGACTCTGAAATACACTCATGATAAAGAGAAAGTTCACAAAATTGTGATTTCTTCCCTTCCAAGATGTCTACCCATATCTCCGCAGCAATTTACCAGTGTTCTTTTAGGAAGTAGGGTGGCCTGTAGTTTTTACTAAACACTCCTTACACTGTACATTTGTGCATTTGAAGGAAAACAGTAGTTGAGAAAATTTGGAGGGAAAAACACCAGATTCCTACATTTATGGTTCATGTCAAAATCTTGTTTCGGTGTCAGCACAGGGATGTTTGGTTTGTGTGGACCATGCCTTAGCTCTCACCTTCAGTTCTGATGCCTTTCTGTTATCTTGTCCTTTTAAATACAGTATTATTAAATTAACATGACACAAACCTCACTTT
Organism: Petromus typicus; assembly: GCA_004026965.1. Taxonomy (NCBI): domain Eukaryota; kingdom Metazoa; phylum Chordata; class Mammalia; order Rodentia; family Petromuridae; genus Petromus; species Petromus typicus. The sequence continues at coordinate 16,659 of PVIR01007547.1, read as the reverse complement.
CTGACTTCTGTAATGTACTAAAAAGCTTAAAGAGACTGAAATGCCTGTTAGGTTCAGTATTAATGAAGTTGTTTAGAGGAGTCTGGAGATAAGAGGAATGATTGCCTTGGAACGCAATTTGTAGCCCTTCAAGAAGCTTGTATCCTCCTCTAACAACGCTTCCTGCTCAGCAGCAGAAAGAAGAGATAATCTTAGCCCTGCCTGATAATATTTCTTTCTACATATAATTATTCTCCTTTTAAAAGTGACTTTATCATGACTGTTAAATCTCTTTATCTTTTTTCCCCCAACACTAAAGACTACTGTTAATCAAGAATATGCCTAAATTTGAATTTAAATGACCTGGTTATTCTAGAGTTAATATTTACATTCAAACATTCTAGTTTCCAGTAGCTAGAGAAGTCAAACATGATTGATACAAGAATGAGCATTTGTAGAAGTATGTGAAAAATCAAGGCCTCATTTTCCTTCTTCCCTGGAAGTTAATGCAATAAAATGTAAATATAAATAAAAACAATAAAACCAACTGCAAAAGGACAGAAAAAATCCCTACTTGATTATTTGTAAATCACAAGAATTTTTATTTTACTTTAGTGTTTTGAAAAGTTGCCCTCATAACCAGAGGCTTGGATCTGAGTCTTTTAATTAAAAAAATGCATAAGTACATTTCCTGGGCACTCAGCTGTCATAGACAGAAACTTATACAATAAAATAAAGATTACAAATGGGCAATCAAACTCATAAAAACATGGATATCCGTGACATGAATGGGAAAAAAAAAAATCTTACCCCTGCCATTTTTTGTGCTCTTTTTATTCAACATACCCATTCTATTGTGGTCAGTTTATCCACTTGTCTGTACTATTGCCTCTGATGTACTAGCACAGAGCACAAACGTTCTGAGAAATTAGGGGAGTTAGCTCAGTGGTTCCTGAGTCTGTCTGGCAAGTGGAAGGTGCAAGTTCGATCCTTGGTCCCACATAACACGAACCCTGGTGTGGTGACTCATGCCAGTAATTCCAGCATTCTGCAGCCAGAGAAAGGAAGATTGGTGTGAATTTGAGGACAGCCTGGGCTACGCAGTGAGTTTAGGACCAGTTTGAACTACAAAGCAAGACCCTGTCAAAAGAGAGAGAGAGAGAGAGAGAGAGGTGTGCTAACAGAGGGCAAGTTCTGAATGGGAACTTTTTCTCTCCCTTTTTGTGGCATTTTATATTCTGTCTAAAAAAAAAACAAAAAAAAAAACCTGATTTCATTCTCCAGGTATCCAGGGGGAGAACTAAGAGGAATGAAGATCAGCACTCCTGGCATAGAACTTGTAGTCACTGATTGTCTCAGTAGATTCTAGCAATTCACTGTTTCTCATAACCTCGATGTGAAAAGATCAGTAGTAAAAATGGAGGAATATGAAGAAAGAAAAATGATTTTAGTGATTAAAATCTATACAAAATAATAGGTGCTCTTTATATGAGTATGTTTCTAAATTGATCATTTACAAACGATCTTATTAAATGTTTGCCATTCCGTGAATCTGTGGGAAATTTACTATGGAAATCTTCTTGGTGCTGTTAAACTTCTAGATGTTGAAAACAAGAACCTTTGAATAGGTCATAAAGAACATAGGCTATTCCAGCAGGAAGCATATGGACTTAGAAATCAGACGTGGCTGGGTCAAACTTCCTCATATGAATTTTCACTTCAAGCAAGGCCAGAGAGTTGATTTCATCATCTATCAGTTCCATTGTTTATAATGTAAACTTAATTACAGTGTTTCTCTCAACATATCTTAGAACTGAACATAAGCATTTACCATTGGTTATTATGTCAGCTTTTTTCTGCTATTTTCTCTTTCATTGGTCAAACAAATCTAACTTCCAATGTATTACTTTCCTACAGATCACCTGTGATAGATAAAATCTCCCTTCCAAATAAAGATTTTGTATTTTTCTTTCTGGAGAAACTGAGGACTTTTTTCAGAATTTCCGCTGATGTTGTCATGCTCAGGCAGTAGCTTCTCTAGTTTGGGAAATGCTTCTGTACAGATCAAGGCCCTGGACAGGAGAGACACTGACTCAGGACGAAAAGCTCCTGCTTCTGATGATAACTTTGGGTAAACCAATTCATTTCCTCATCTTTCAACATTTCCTGACTGTAAAATATGATTTTCAGTCCTGTCTGAGAAGCTGGAAGATGTGAGTGAAAAATGGATTGTGATTTATTAGGAGATGTAGAAAGTAGAAGGTATAGTATTGTTCCATGTATTAGAAGCTATCAGATAAATCTCTTTCAAAATCATTCTGAAATGATAGAATTCATTTGGGGAAAAATAATTGGATTATAGGATTAGCAATGCATTTGCAAATAAATATCAGAAAGTGGTATCTCAGCAGGAGTCTTTATGGGCCACAATCAAACTTGGTTTTGGGTCCTATAATTAACAATGAAAATGCTGCTGACTTTTGAAAAATGAAATCTTTAATGTCCTTCAGTCTAGCTGTCTAGGCATATCTGGAACAGACAGCTTCAATTGAGATTATTCTGGGTGACTCAAGTTCAAGTGGTAACTGCAGCACATCACTAAAGGGGGTTTTGTCCTGTGTCCCCATTACAACCAAGAACCTGTTTGCATCTCACTCCTCATCCCAGCAGGAGAGACTGCAAAACGCACCCTTACCTCTTGAGGGGGATCAGCGCCACAGCCACCGCCAAGGTGCTGAGCAGCTAATGACGTTTCCGCCGTCGCCGCGGGCTGTTCCCACCCTGACCCCACTCCCTGTTGAAATCTGCATACGCAGGAGACCAAAGAGGCCGGTGAGAAGGGACAGGTCTCCCTCCACTCCCCGTCAGCCTCTCCTAACGGATGAGGTCGGCTGGGCGTGGGCAGCTTTTCCATCGCTGTCTGCCCTGGTGAGAAATTCTCTGACACACGCGTGCCACATGGGGATGTGCGGCCAGAGCACACGGGGGCTACACGCTCGGGAGGCAGAAAATAGTTCATCTTCCATAAACAGGCACCTCTCTCTCTCTCTGTCTCTCTCTCTCTCCCTCTCTCCTCCTAAACTGTCAGACCCACAGTGCCAGCGCCGCACAGCCCAGACCTCACAATCCCTGAGCTCACTGGCCACTCACCGAGCTGGGAGCGGCGATGCGCCCCGGGACAAAGGCCGGGGGATGGTGTGGCGCATAAATAAAGGCGAGACCCTGTGTTTGTGGGTGAAAGGCAGGGCTCCCAACTCACACTGGCCAGGTCTTCGAATGAACCCCTTAGGAAGAGGTTCAGCCGCCGCACGCGACAGCAGGGCCACAGGCAGCGGCGGTCACCTGCTCCAAGGCCGGCTCTGCAGCCCTCCTCACTCCGGGCAAGAGCGCAGAGCCCCTCAGGGGCAGGTCACACGTCCGGACTCTGGTCTGAGCAACACGATCGTGGAAAGAGTTGGGCCAGGACCTTGCCAGATAAGACGAGGACCTTGGCAGATAGGGGCAAAGCACAGTGGTGTCGGGAGCTCCACTACAGACAACCCGGGAAGAGGAGCCGGCTCCTCCGCAGCCTTGCAGGGAAAGCAGGCCCCCCGGCTCGGCCAGTAGATGGCACAAGAGCTCTTCCTTTGCACAGTCTTAACCCTTGCGAGGGACTAGTGCCGCGGAGTCCAGCTATAGAGACGTATGCATTTTACATTTTGAAAGAAACCTCCCATTTGCATTTGGGGGATCGACTCAAAAACTGAGATATACGAGTGCAGTTAGATACCGACCACAGATAAAAGAGGCTGACCGACTTTTATTTGGATCAATGGGAGTTGGGGGGGAGGCGTGAAGGTAGGAAATATTTGGGGGAAACGAGTGACTTTTCTTCCCCCTCGCCTTGAACTGGGCTCGACATCTAGTTTCACAATCTGGCCCTAAAATCCCGCTCAAGGGCTCACACGCAGGTGTTTACACCCATACACGCATGTGTGCAAGGGAATCCTTGTCTGTGGTCCACCTCCCCCCATTCAGTCGCAGCGTGATGAATGTGCGGCGGCTGCTTGAACCCCAGTAACCCCAGTAACGGCCGCACTCGCCCGCGAGCCTCCCGGGGCCGAGGCTGCTCCGTCGCCTTCGCCCTCGCAGCGACGCAGATCTACGATTAAAATCTGCCTGCGTGCCTGTGGGTCTGCAGGCTGCAGCCGAGAAGTCCCTGCCGTGATATTTCCTGGGCTGCTTTTTCGCAGGCAGAATTGATCTATCCGGGGAGGGGAAGATTGAAAAAAAAAAAAAAAAAACGCGAGCTCCTTAAATTCAGACATTGAGGGAGCTCCGCAGAGAGCGGCGCGGCTCGGCGGCGCGTGGTGCTTTCTGGTCGCTGCTGGGAGGAGCAGGATCGAGGTAGATCTTGGCGGAGGGGAAACCGCGCAGGAAAAGCCGGGATCCAGAGGAGCGGAGACGCTGCCCCCGTCGGAGAGATGGTTGAGTCCTCGTCAAGGTTGCCGTGCGATCCCAGAATCGCCATTCACTCCGAGCTGTGACCGCGCGCCGGCAACTGCGCGACTCCGCGCCGCCAGCGAGCTCGGGGGCGTCCGGGCCGGGAGACCATGCCGGGGCCCCGCGGAAGGCACAGCCGGGCGCCGGCCCCCGAGCCCCGCCAGCCGGCCACGCGGCCGTGCGCTCGCTGCGGCCGCCTCGACTCCCTCCCGGTGCGGAGCATGGGGATGCGGAGCGGCTTTACGTTTTGGAACCTCGTCTTTTTCCTGACGGCGTCGTGCACGGAAGGTAGGGTCCCCTCGCTCGGGCGGGCGGGCGGCCGGGAGGGGGCTGCCGCGGCGGACTTTGCCTTTCGCACCCGTAAAACGATCGGGGCAACACGGATGAAGGAGTTGATTCACGGCTCTTTTCTCTCCCCCTCGGAGAGGAAGCGCATTTTGCTCGCCAGATTTGGCGTTCAATGCGGTGATTGAGCTTGTGCTCAATAAATATTCTTGCAGCAGCTCCCACCGAGACGTGAGCGGATTCGTGTCGCCGCTAACTAGTGGGCGCCGGGAGAATGCCCTGCAAGACTTTCCTCCCTTTGCTGGGGGCCGAGGATTACCTCGATTTCTAGTGGGGTCTGGTGCTTAGTGTGTATTAGAAACACTGTTGCAAACGCTCGTTAACCCTTTCCGGGGCCAAAGTTGGCGATGAGCTGGGAAGGTGTTGGTTTCAGTCCCCCAGGATACGGGGGTCTTTGGAACAGCGCCGGCCCTGAAGGGCTGCGTAACATCAGAAATGTCGCTACGCGGGCTCCTGTGTGAGGGGCTTTCTCGGGTCCTGTGTGCAAGGTTTGGGGTCCAAGGGAGGCGACTCCTGTGTGTGTGTGTGTGTGTGTGTGTGTGTGTGTGTGTGTGTGTGTGTGTGTGTAACCCCAGCTCTGGGGGTGAATGAAGGTAGGAAGAAAGTCATTAGCTGACGAGCAGAGAAAATCCTCGGCGAGTCCCAGCGCGCAGACAGGCAGAGGGAGCGTCACATTCACATGTGCAGACGGGGTGTGAAATGTGTTTATTCTCGGGCAGGCGGGGAGGGGCGCTTGGATCGCGGGAAGCAGAGCTGCCCTCCGGGAAACAGAGCCACAGCCTCTTCCACAACTTCTCCCGCGCCTTGCTGGCCACTAATTGCCGCACAGAATCCTCGGGAGCGTCTGTGAGCCCGCCGCCCCTCCGAGCGGTCCGTCCTCTCGGCGGCCCGGACCGGCTCTGCCCGGCGCCTCCCGCAGCCAGAGCCCGACCCAGTCGCAGTGGCCGCGGCCCCATGAAGCGGTGTATTGTCCAGCTCGCAGCTGGCGCCCCCGCAGGAGGCGGCGATTTGCATTCGGTGGAAACGATGCCCGCGTTGGGAGGAGGGCGGGAGCTCACCTCTCCCGTGATGGCCGAGGGCGGAGGGGACGCGTCTCGCATTTTAAGAGCCAGCCCTGATAGGCGCCGGTCCGTGGCGGCAACTGCCTTGTGATCCCAGCAGCTCCTTACCGCTCAGCCGTGTGTGTGTGTGTGTGTGTGTGTGTGCGCGCGCGCGCGTGTGTGTGTGTGTGCGTGTTCGCGCGTGTGAGAATGTGCGTGTGTAATGAGTGCGCGCGCGCCAGATTTGGACTGGGACGTGTGACAGCGTGAATGTGCGCAAGTGTGTGAGTGCGAGACTGAGTGGAGTGTGCAGGTGTGTGCGAGTGTGTGTGCGTGTGTTTCCCGCGGCCCGTCCCGCTCGTCCTCGTCGCCTGGCCCCAGGCCCAGCCCGCCCGCCTCGCTGCGGCCCCGGCCAGCGTGGGCCCTCGGGGTCCCTTCCGCGGGGTCCCTTCTGCCGGCGCGCGGCGCGCCCGGACACCTGTGGAGCCCGACACACCCGGCGGGGTGGGGGCTCCACGAGGGCCCGGGAGGGTGTCGCCGGCAGCAGCACGCAGAGTCCCACGTCGCAGGCGCGGAAACTGTTGGTGCTAAAGTCGCCGGCGGACAGCAGGCAGCGGCGCCGGGAGGTCGCCGCGGTTCCAGCGTGAGGCGCAGCCGGGAAACTCGCGGGGCGCTGGGGGGCTGTCGGAGCCCGGTCCGACCCGGCCCCGGTCACACCCATTTTGACAGTTGCCCCAAATTCTCCTTTTCTAACGACGTGGACCTCATCCCCCCTCCCCCCGCTTTGTCTCCCCGCGTGCGTCCCGGGCCCTCCGGACTCGGCCTCCCGTGTCACCTCTGCGGCCGGCGGTGACAAAGGCCCCCGGAGGAGCCCCCTCGCACGGAAACAGAGTGCTCTTTGCTCCGCCCAAGCCCCTCCGGTGCGGCGCAGAGGGCGGCGAGGCTAGGACGGTTCGTCCCCGGGTCGTCAGGGAGGCTGGAGCTGCGCAGGGCACTGATTGGGGTCGGGACAGAAACCGAGACAGAGAGAGAGACAGAGACAGAGACAGACAGACAGACAGACAGAGACACTCAGCTGGAGACGCAGCTCCCAGCACAGCTGTCTCTTCAGGTCTGACCGGACAGAAACTGACTCTCCCAGTCTGGGGAAGCGTCTGGCCCACGGATCCTCAGGGATACCAGCAGGGTTCCCGACCCCCCATTGCGAGATCCGGGAGCCCTGAGCGGAGCCGCTGAGGGACTAGGACGAGGCACAGCCCTGGCCTGGCACAGCACCAGCGCCCTGCCCAGGTGTCCCCGGTCCGCGCTGGACTTGGGCTGGGTAGATCCTGCCTGCGCTTCCGGGAGGTGATCGGCCAGGGAGCTTCCCCAGGGACAGGGACTGAGCCCTCCGCTCCCTCATTCCTACTGCAAAGAGGTGGCCTTGTGAGGGTGTGGAGAGCAGCCCAGCGGCTCCCTCGCCGCTGACACCTCCTTCTCAGCCTGATGGCGACAGTGTTAGCCGCCAGATCTCAGGGTGATGCCTAAGGCTCTCCAGAGCATGTCAAAGGGCGGCTGTCTTCACAAAGCAACAGCGCTCACACGTACACACGCGCGCGCGCAAACACACACACAAACCATGCCCTCAGTGTCATCAGCCTCTTGAGCTGCGGAGCGGGGGGCGCTGCGTGTCCCTCACCCGGCTCCTGTCTTCTGGCAGGTAGCACATGTGTCCCTCCCGTGGGTCTGTTTCCTTTGGGAATGTTGTTTGCATTGCGTCTGGAATGTCAGACTGTCCCCAGATTTCTAAAGCTCATGGATCGAATCAGGTAGTAAGTGGATGCCTGACTTGCTCCTGGGCTGTGTGTGTGTGTGTGTGTGTGTGTGTGTGTGTGTGTGTGTGTGTGTGTGTTAAAGATAAGGGATTCACACCTGGAAGTCTTGGGGGCGCCTGAGGAAGATGCAAGCAGATGCCAGGCGGGTTCACAACCCGAGACTCTCCCTCACCCCCCGCATGTCTAGCGTGGCAACTGCTGCCTGGGATGTTCCAACCAACCAAGGCTGAGGACCGGTCCTTCTCTGAGCACAAACTTCTCCAGGATGCGCCCGGAGGCGGAGAGTTCCTCGGAAGCTGAGGCTGGGGTCAGGGCTTGTCAGTGACGTCTTCTTTCCTGTCCTGGAAGGTGGGCCAAGGGCCGACTGAGAGCAGCCTGCAGTTCTGTCTGGGCGAAGGTTCAGCCTTAGCGGGACAAGAAGGGAGGGCAGAGAAATGAAATGGCGCGGGTGGGCCTGGTGCCTGCGTCTTCTCCCGGCTGCGCTCGGGTGTCCAGTCACGCGCTAGAAGGAAGAACAGCTCTAGAAGGCTCGAAAGGGTGCGGAAGAATGACGACGGAGTTGGACGACCCAGGGTGAGAGACAGAGGCCGGGAGCCCCCAGATCTGGGCGTGGGCTTTGAGCACCAGAGCTGCTAAACCAGCTGCTAAATGCCGCCCACAGGGTCTGAGCAGCTCCCAGAATTGTCAGCTGAACTTCTCAGAACGCTACGCGAAGGGACAGGACTGGCCTCCCTGAGCCCGACTGAGCTATCCTTCCCCTGCATGGCCGCTGCGTCTCGCGGGAGGGGTGGACGAGCAGCCGCCGGCCCTAGAGGGAAGCGAAGGTGAACAGAAATAATCAAGGCAGAAGTTTTAGCATCTTGCAAACCTGCCTGCAATTCCCTAGACATCATCAAGGAGAAAAAGGGTAGAATTACTGGGTAAATTAAGTACTCCACGAGCATATGCTTAGTCTCAGTAGTTATCTCTGTTCGCGTGTGCTTGATATTAATGAGCGTCTCTATTTCAAAGCTAGCAGAATAGATTCCAGGTAGAGACGTCTTTTCCTTGGATACAAAATTTAATGTCTACAGAAAGAGTGTATTAAAATAAAACGACAGCGAAGTGCCATCAGTTGGTCTGTCCACGGCTCTAAATAAAATCAGACCATGGCAAGGTCTCCTTAAACCAGAACGACAATAACAAAGGTCAGTTAGCTCTGTGCGAACCTGGAAACAGATTTGAAGGCTCGGCTAGTGACGCCCACACAAGTCCCTCCTCTGTGCTCCAGATATACTTCTTTCCCAAGAGATGATTCTTCTGGGTACTTGTCAGGGTCTCCAGAAAAGCTCCAGAATAGCAAACACTTCCAATATTTTGTCTAGCTAGGGATAGACTATAAAGCGACAGGCAATCTCCTCAGCATGGCACGTGTTCCTGTAGCAACGTGATTTGAGAAAAGATGCTGTCTTGTGCCTTGAATGACAGGGTTTGGGAAAATAAGAAGTAAAATTTTTGCACATGAAGAGATTAAGCAGAAATGTGTAAGATGCAAATAAAATGTGAGACCATTTTTTCTACATACACATGAAAACGCAACTTGAGCTCTTTCCCCCTTATCTCTTTCTTTCAATCTCTACTCGAAGTCCTGAGGGCAGAGTAGTTTCATGAAGGGGGGCTGTGTTTGGAACCCGCATGAGATCTGGCTGGAGAAGATGATAGAACAGACTCCACGGTTATGAAATTCATCCTTTGAATCTCAGAGTGAGCAAGAGGGTGAGTCATGATATTTTCCAGGCAGACCTATCCCCGTGCCCACAGATTTTGTCAGAATTAGGTTTCTCATAAGGCTTTTATTCTCATCAGGAATATCATTTTAATGACTGTCACTGAGGAAAAAAAGAAAAAGAAAAGAATTTGCCCCATTTCTCCCAGTGTTCATTGTTTCCATGCTAATGGCCCTCTTTCCTTCTCTTGTGTCACCTGTCTTACAGTTGTTAGATGCAGTTCATGTCACCAGCCTAAGCTAACAGGTCATAGTGGTGGGAAATTCCCAAAGACTAAAGTTTTCTGCATGTAAACTGCATGGCTGCCCACAGTTCAACAACTCGAAATCTCTTCCACCACGGTCTGAACATTCCACATTATCGCAGACATCATAGAACTTGTGAATAGATAAAATGTGCATCTGTGCTCAGATACGGCATTAGAAAACACACACTGATCTACTGGCTCTAACAGATTTTTGCTAAAGTAATTTTCAAGGTGTCTTAATCAAGTAGTATTACCCTCCTCTAGAAACTCTGATTCCCACCAAAAGTCTATTGAATCAGGTGTTCTGGGGCTTAGGCATGCTTGTTTACATTTCTAACCAGCCATGTAAGTAATTCTAAAGTTTAAGAACCACTGAGATAGAGTGGAAAATACAAGGGCTCTAGAACCACTAGAAATGAAAATTAAATGATTCTGCTGGTAACTAGTTTTAGATCCACAATTCAACTTTCTTTCACTTCAGTTTCATTAGGTATTAAGAAGGGAACTAGAATATCTGTGGGTACAGTGAGAGATCATGTAAATCACATATACAGCCCAGTGCCTGGTGCCAGCACATGTGTAGATGTGTTAAAGTAACTTGTAGTGCAAAGTCACACTTTCACCTCCTCCCTGACCCACCACCTTATCTGTCCCACGGCAGTAAATGTGAAGTGTACAGCTTTTCCTCACTGTTACTTCATTTTGGCGAAGTTCCCAGAAGTTCCCATCTGAAAACTCTGACACCTTCACTCATCCCCTTTCCATATACACATCAGGTCTGGCTCCGTGAATCATGGGCATTCTCTCTGCTGAAAATATTACTCCTGCTGCTGGGGTTTAATCTCTTGAATCCTAGGGTTGACCTCCTGTACTACTTACTGGTTGAATAATACATTTACAGGAATTTGTTCATTGGTCTTGTTGAAAGTGATGGCATTCACGAAACTGGAAGGATCCTTAGATATCAGCTGGTTCCCTGCTCATATACTATACAGCAAGTGCACAGTAGAAGAGAAAGTAAGTGTTCTAGGTTACAAAGAATTTTAGGTTCAGAGACAAGATAGGATTTCTAGGCACTCAAGTTAATACTGTACTTTCTCTTATGCCTTGTTAATTTTATTGCCTAGTTAGCTCTGTAGGGACCAACAGTCACTCACAGAAGTTAATATTTAAGCATTTAACTAGTACCACAAAAGAGTACCAGTGGTTATCTGAAGATTAATCAGAATACATGGTGAATATTTAAATTTAAAATTACTAGAGTAAAATCACATTGTCTTTAATTACCCTCAAATATCTTTCTTTGGTGGTAACACACATCATACTGTCCTTGCCACTCAAAAGCAGTTCCGAAAATCTTTTTCAGTGAATGACTTTCTGGACTGTGATTGAAAATAAAGCAAATGTCCACATTTGAATTGTGGACAAGCTGTTATCTCCTCTGTACATTTTTCATTGCTCAGTGCTGTCCAGTGAGGGAGGGGGTCATAGAAAGTTTGCAGGTGCGTCTCACCTACCTGGTACAGTATTAGGCTCCATCAGACTCCCAGCTCTTCCTCAAACTCAAAATGGCCGTGAAAGGGAGACAACCTCAGTTGACTCAGGACCCAAAGCAGCCTGAGCAGCACAAGTAGACACGTGAAAATCCAGCACTGCTACTGAGAGTGAAAGAATGGTGAAATATGTGCACTCACCAGGACAGGGACTACCTTCAGGGGTAAATGGACATGTCTTTTACTGTTATGAATCACAAGTCTATAAATAAAATGGATCTATGTACTATGTTCATTTTTCAGACAGAAGTTTGAAGAGTAGTACTTGAAATTAAATTCTTAGTTATTTTTTATATCATGGGCAGAATTTCTTAGGTAAAAGTTTTTAACTCTAGAAAGTCTATTTTTAGTTTCCTTTAAGATTTCTAATGTTTTGTCATATTTACATGAGATGTGTATGTGTATGCCTATTTTCATTTAAATAATTTCTGTCACATTAATTTATACAAGATGATGATGTCTTTTAAAACTGTACCATAAAACATTACAGTTTACAGTTTTAAAATTACAAGAACAATTTATAGTTTTAAATGGTTACTTTCAATTTTATTGGTATGTGAAATATTTTATAAATCTCTGATAAGTTGAAATTACAAAGTGATTGAATTCTATTAAATTTGATGATGTGAAATGTTCAGAAAGTGATTTAAATATGTAAAAAGTAATGAGTGGTTTGCTTTAAAACTTAGTTCAGAATGTTCAAGATTTATAAAGTTCCTTTGCCTCATGTTGGCAAATTTTTATAAATATTTATGATATGTAGTTTAAAGTGATGATTTTGTAACTATGTGGTTTTAAAAACAGGACTCAATGCTACTGTGAAAAATTTATAAACGGAAATATATGGTATGTATTTATTAAATTCTAAATAACTATGAACAAACAAGGATTTTTGTTATAATGTTGCACTCTGCAGTTCATCTGATTAGCCTGATGCTCAGAGGTTCTTCATTTATAAAGAAAATGTGGGGCATTATTATGTTTTAAGGGATGTTTCCAAGATAGTTATTATGTGTGAGTCTCAATGTTCAACCCTTTGAAAAAGTGTCATTTACACCCCAAAAAGTGGTTTCCTTTCTGGTCTTCTTGTCTTGACTTTTTTTTTTTTTTTTTTTTTTTTCCGCCCCTTGTCTTGACTTTTAACAAGGCTCCTGGGAGGTAACTGTTATCTCCTCTGTACAGACTATTAGCTCCATTTACAAATAATACACACTTCCCTGGATGCAGAGAGGTATGATCACTTGCCTGGGTGATGCCATTGGCTAGTGGTGAATTGACATCCAAATCATAATAGAGGCCTACTCTCATAGAATTTTTAAAATATAAAACATGTAGCTGACTAAATGACTAATTAATCCTTTCAATTTGAGAGAATAACTGAGAATTTGAGAATGTGATTTGGAAGAAAGGCTAAGATTAAGTCATATCATGTAGAAGCATAGAAGCCATACATACAATAACATAATTTATTGTTTTTATAATTGTCACTGTGTTACACCTAATTTGTTAAACTTTATTCTTTTAATGAGTGTGTATAACATACTTAAGATATTTTTCACTTTCCTAAGCAATAGTAAGTGAGACTAATGCATGAGTAATACATGTGTTAAATATGTAATTATATGATCTAAAACTGGCACTCAAAAAGTAAATTAAAGTGATTATAATGAGTCCTATACTGGAACCTATATTAACATTTTCAATAAATTTTAAAATTTCATTGGTGGTAAATTATAGACTTTCTTCATAAAATAATTTGAAGGCCATAGAAAACTTTACCAACTGCATAAGGCCAGGCAAATAAAACTGTCCTATATGATAACTTGGGCATTCATTCTGTTCTGTAGAATTTTTAGAGGTAAAGTTTGTATCATTCTAATCTGTTATACCCTAGATAGTTTTATTGGCAGAGGTAAATAAGTTTTTTTTTAATTAAATACATATATATATGTATATATATATATGTATATATATATATATATATATAGAGAGAGAGAGGGGGGGGGCTTTATCCACAAATTTTACTTTATTTCATAAGATCAAGCTAGTTTAAAGTACTAGTCTTACTGTGTATGGTATCGTAGAAGAGGAGATAGCTCAGGGAAACAGATTCACAAGCAAGCTAGAACCTAGAAACCATGCTTTTCTCTTTGTTGGGTAATGTCTTATGAACCTCTGTAGTTCATCGTAATTGGCTTATGGAGAGCACAAAACTGCTAAGGAGAAGACACCACTGTGACTCCCCCGGGTCGGGACCAGAGTCACAGCACTACTGAAGATGCCAGTACAGGAATGAAGTACAAGGGTAAAAATTCTCAGAAAACAATCTGAAGACTACATGAAAATTACGTGAGGGCATTAAGGATACATCAGAGTCTTCAAAAAATGCTACATGGATTGAATTTCAATTTAAAGGGCAAAGTTTACACTTTTGTGAAGAGAATAAAATGCATTTTCATAGGTAACTGTTCTGTTATCTTGTCTTTGCTCAGTTTTACACTTATAGATTCCATTATGAAAGTAGCATTTTTCCATTTGTGTTACTAAAGCTTTATTTGCGAGTGTATTTTCAGAAATGTCATTTTATTATGACTTCTCCTCTCAAGATTATGATTTTAGGTATTTTATATGTTCTTAGATTTCCCCAAAGTTGGCAAAAGTTATAGAAGAAGATCACCCAAATTTTGTTTCCAAGTGTGTTTCCTACATGTACGCATTTCACAGTTTTATTGACGTTTGAGTGATGCTCTTTATTAAAAATAACTACAGTTGTTGCAATAATTTACCGCAGTTTATTGAAATTTTAAATCACACACTGACCTTTTCATTTTCATGATCTTGATGTGAGAAGTGAATATCTTATCTTGATTGATAGGGAAGCAGATGGGTCAAAATATCTTTTTTCAAATCCCTGCCTGTTAGGCATTTATTTCCTTTGTATTGTTTTATTTTACAGTTTTACATTATTCTGATTTCTAAAATAGCTGTTTAATTTTCTACAAGCACAGGTTTCAATTATTTATTTATACTATGGAAATTGTATGATTTTTAAAATAGGATAAGCTTTGTTTCCTTTCTTTTTTTTTTGAAATGGGAAAAAATGAGAATTAAGTTGTGTCATATACTAGTACAAATTTTCAGTGTTGATTATGATCATGATGTGTATATAAAATATCAATAAAATCAATTATTTAAATAATCAGATAAAATTTTTTAACTTAATTTTCTTTTAAAATACCCTACATGAATACATAATGAAGGTTATCAAGTGAGTTAATAACACAAAGTTTTGTCATCCGCAAATTGTGCTTATGCAAACTTATTTACTACCTCAGAACTGCTCTCTAGTGTGATTTTCAGTTGTACTTTATTATGAGGATTTTACTATTGAGCAGGGAATGTAGGTCTTTTCGGTTTTTCCCGTATGGCCTAGTAAGATTCTGTTAAAGAAACTTTAACTATAATATATATACACTTTTTAGAAGAGATTTTGACTTCAATTTTTAAGGTATATTTTCTCACACAGAGATGAGTACTCCAAATCCATTGTCTAAAATATAATTTGACTGTTCTATAAATGTTGGTAGCAAAGTTATACTGAGCTACCTGCATGCTCTAATATTGAGCTCCATGTTGCTAAAGGCTGCGTTTGCAAGATAACAGATCAAAGTTAGGAGAACTGGCAAAATAAACACAGCAAAACCTCCTGGAGATGAAATGCCTTACCTGAGCCTACGTAAGATCTGGGTGGAACAAGCAACAGAAATATAGCATCTAGAGGAAATTCTCACTCAGTGTTTACTTCTATAGTGAAATCAAGAGCTATATATTGTTATTATTTTTTGGTTGATGTCTGGGAGAAAACAGCCGAACTGATCCAAATATGTTGTATGAACAGTTGCCTCAGTGTTGTTACTTTGTGTGAGAACTATCAGCTTCTAGTAGTTTCCAAGACTTTAGCAATGACAAACTCCCATAAATGAAGATTGCAGTAGAAATACTGTCAGACCCAAAATTACCTGGATTGAATTCACCTCTAGTGCCCTTCTGTGGCTTTAAAAAATATCTTTCCTCCATAAATCCTATTAGTACTTGAGTGCTCTTTTAACTGTTATATCTTTTAAAAGGAGGTCAAACAAAGATTCTTAAAATCAATTTCCTTCTCTAAGATTAGGAAATCTTTAATATCTGCATTAGCTTGACAACACCCATTAGTATATTAATGGATAAATATCAGAAATGACATTTTGAACTTACTTTAAAATATTACCCATGCATGAGTCCTTAGAAATTAGTCATTTTCCAATAATTTTAAAATCACTGCTTATTTTCACCAGTCTTGGCAAAGATTTTTTGAAAAATCCTTACTTTAGAGACACTTTACTCCATAATTACATAATTCTTTGAAAAGTAAAGTTCTGAAAGACCTGACAAGAAGTAGAAGGATGTTAGATGTGCTGATTGACATCTTGTGCTATTTCACACCAATATCAGTTGAATTACTCATAAAAATCAAATTGAATATTTATGCCTTATTTATATGTTATTATAACACACCTTTTTCTGCTTTTCTTTGATATATTTGCACTTTTTTGAACTGCACAGAGTAGCACCACCATAATTTAAGATGAGAAAAATACAGAAGCCAGTAAATAAACAAAGTCTCTGGGTCCTGAACTCACAGACATATACTTCTTCAGCCACCATCTACTGAGATCCATCTGACATGTAAGGACCATGCCCAGATGTTGAGAATGTAAAGATTTACCCTCAAAAAACACAAAAACAACAACAACAACAAAAACAAAAACAAACAAAAACATGGATTTTCTTCTGAAACAAATTTTCTGTGAATATAATACAAAAGCAATCTTGCTATTATGAAACCACCTAGTCTTTCAACATGATTCTGTCTTCACAAATGTGTCAGTGTAGTGAATACCACTTTGTATAGATATCACACATATTAAAGGTGTTTTCTATCTTATGACAATACATAGGGTATTTTATAGGTATTGTTTAAAATTATCCAGTGAAAGGCATCCTCTTTCTGGCCTAATCTTTTCTTGTCATTTTCAACTAAAAATGTTTATGAATTCCTCTTTTTCAGTGAGTGATATTAACTGGCTTAAACAATGGTGATGAAGAGTCCATGTGCATTTCTGTAAGGATAGCAGTGCGGTTATGTAATCATTTGTCATCCGCAAATTGTGCTTATACAAACTTATTTACTACCTCAGAACTGCTCTCTAGTTTTATAATGCTTTCAACTTCAATTCATATCTTTGCTCTATACCTCATAGTGCACATTAAATAATCCCTGAGCCAATTTATTAAGGTCAAATATGCAAAGGACAAGAAAATACATGTAGGGGGCTGGGGAGTTAGCTCAGTGGTTCCAGCGTCTGTCTTGCAAGCGCAAGGACTGGGGTT